>JAQGEP010000377.1:0-30803 GCA_028476805.1 Acrocalymma vagum
GTTCGGAGTATATCCGTGGGTCACGGGACCTGACTAGTCCCCGTTAGGGGCCGAGCACTTCCCGTAGGGGTCCCGGACTGTAATAGGTGTCACACCTAGCTACTCTCTACCTAGCTCGAATTACTCTCTTAGTTAAGCCCTTAGTTCAAGCTAGTTAATAGTAGATTATAAAAAGCTTCTTTTTAATAAGTACGGCGTTAAGGATAGTTATAAGCTTAGTAATTAATTTTTAGTAGGACGTCTTAATAGCTAAGAAACCTAAAAGATCTAGTAGCTATAAAATATAAGATAAGTAAGGAGGTAAGAATAATAGCTCTATTTAAGCTTATTTATATACCTATAAGAATTTAATACTAATATAGCTACTATAACTATCTAAAATTAATAGATAGTAGCGTAAATACCCTAGGTTAGTCGCGGGTATAAAAATACGCTATAACTACTCTAATCTAATTTTATTTAATATCTACCCGTTCTCTAAGGTTATATAAAACTAGCCTAGTATATTATTAGCTAGAAACTAGGTAGTTTATAACTCTTTACCCTTAAATATAACTCTATAAGGAATTATACGCCTATTTACTAAGACGGCCTCTAAAATTAATACCTACTCGCGATTCTAGAGTAATTTAACTATCGCCTTTCTTTTAGCTAAACTAGCGAGTACTTAGGTATTTATATATACGCTAATAGTAATTCCCGTCTTATCTATATTCTATATATCTTCGCGTTATATACTAAATTGTAATTAAGTAAAATTAAACTATTAAATAAACGCGCTAATTTACTTAGGATTAGCGGTATTAGCTCGGGAGAACTTAATAATCCTACTAATAATAGATATAAGCTCTAAATAGCGGCTAAGGAAGAATTTAACCTAGTACTTACTAATAGGTATATTATTACTAGTCGCGCGTAAAATCTAAGAGGCTATCTCTCGAATATAAATATAAGATAGAGGAAATCTACGCGCGTCCTCTTCGAGTATCTATTAAACTAACTCTCCTTCTTATAAAGGGCTTAATCGCTGTTAGTATTAATAAGATTCCTGGCTCAACGTCGCGCCCTTTATTTAATCGCGTAAAGTCTCTTAAGAGACCCCGTGCTCTTTCGCGCAAGCCCGCTAACTTTTAAAACGTCCGCTGAGTAAATCAGCGATCGCTCTTTGTAAAGCCTGTTCGTTTAGGGCCATTTTGGATAATTACGTTGAAAAATACGCGTTATTTTGATGAGGTGGGTGGATGGGGGAGAGATGGGCGGAAACCCTGGGTGGGCGGAAACCCACTCGGTTAGCTTAGGGTCATTGGTGCATTCATGGGGTAAGATGAACGAATGGGGTCTGGGGCGCGCCAATGCTCAGGCCAGGCCGGCAAAAATGGCCAGCTGGTGGCTGGAATATGGCTGAGCTCACTACCTCACTTTGGCTCGACCAACAGGACTGGCATATTCCAAATAATATCTTTGTCGATTTATTGACTAGATATTCATTTCGATAGAATCATTGTCTTTCAATCTTCTGTCCTTGTCTTCCACAGCGATTCCCTCCTAATGACCCAAGCTTCGAGGTCTACAGACGCCACCCGCCCTTGCCAACGGCTAGTTATCTTTGGCTTATCACAATCTGCGCGCCAAGCCGTATTCGCATCCTTTTGTTCTCACTCTAGGAAAACGCGAGCCATTTTTCCTTAGCCACAGCTTTTTGGTTCGTTTACTAAAAGCCATGGCGTTGATCTTGGGTGGCCCTGCGCCTGGGGACGGCTCATTTTATCAGTCCGCGTCACCCCCACACTCTCCATCTCAATACCCTCACTTAAACATCTTGCTTCCCCAGTCCGAGTTGATCTCCAAGTGTAACAGCTTTAGAAGCGGTTTCGCTAGGCTTCAACCGCCATGTCTTCCGTGGCCTCCGCCACGGTCGTGGCTTCTGCTACAGCGGTCGCCAAAGCCCCTCCCCAAGCAGGTGTCTTTGAGGGCCTCAATCCTGCAAAGTACAATGCCAACAATCCCGTCATTTTGTTTATCATTCAGGCTTCCATTGTTATCGCCATATGCCGCCTTCTTTACTGGCCCCTTGGGAAGATCCGGCAGCCTCCAGTTATTGCTGAGGTGATCACGGTAAGTATACAAATTCTTGAGTCCATACCGAGACTTATTCTTTGATTTCTAGGGCATCATTCTTGGACCATCCATCATGGGGCGCATTGACGGCTTTACAACTACCGTCTTCCCCAAGGAGAGCATGGCTGGATTTACGCTAGTCGCCAACATCGGTCTCATTTTCTATTTGTTTCTTGTAGGGCTGGAAATCGATTTACGCTTTCTGATCCGGAACTGGCGAACCGCCGCTAGCGTCGCCTCTCTCGACATGGCCATTCCATTCGGCACAGGTTACGCTCTTGCATGGGGCATATACAATCAGTTCAAAGGCGAGCCAGACACTGTCAACATCAACTTTGCCACTTTTGGATTGTTCGTCGCTATTGCTATTGCAATTACTGCCTTCCCTGTGCTGTGCCGTATCCTCACATCCCTCAATCTCTTGACAGCCAAGGTAGGCGTCATCACTCTGACGTCCGGAATCGCCAACGATGTTATCGGATGGGTTCTTTTGGCTCTTTGCGTAACCCTCGTCAACTCTGGGAATGGAATCAGCGCTCTCTACGTCCTCTTAGTCGCTGCCGGTTATGCCTTGTTCCTAGCATTCGCAGTACGCCCTGCATTCATGTGGGTTTTGCGGAGAACAAAGTCCCTTGAAAATGGGCCTTCGCAAGGCGTCGTGGCTCTTACAGTATTTATTGTTCTGTTTTCCGCCTTTTTCACCGACATCATCGGCGCTCATTCCGTGTTCGGTGCATTCATGGTTGGCTTGATGTGTCCGCACGAGGGAGGCTTTGCTATCAAACTGACCGAAAAGCTTGAGGATATTGTTGCTACTCTATTCCTTCCCCTCTACTTCGCTCGGTCCGGTTTCAACACAAACCTGGGTCTTCTCGACAGCGGAGAAACTTGGGGTTACGTGATTGCTATCATTGCTGTAGCCTTCGTGTCTAAGATCTTTGGCGGCACTATGGGCGCTCGCCTCAACGGCCTGGTCTGGCGCGAGTCCTTGACGATCGGTTGTCTCATGTCCTGCAAAGGCCTAGTAGAACTCATTGTCTTGAACATCGGATTACAAGCTAAGATTCTCTCTATCCGTACCTTCACTATGTTTGTGGTTATGGCACTCGTCACGACCTTCGCTACAACGCCTCTTGTCAGCTTTTTATATCCTCCAACCTATCAACGCAAGCTGGAGCTTTGGAGGCAGGGTAAAATAAATTGGGATGGCACTCCTCGCAACCCCGATGGCGAAAATGATGCCGAATTCGAAAAGAAGCTCGACGTTGCCGATCGCTTGCTAGTCTATCTCCGTGCAGATGGACTTTCCTCGCTATTTTCAGTTGTCAAACTATTTGCTGGGGCAGCTCCATCCACGCCTACTTCTGAATCCCAATTGCAAACGATCCCTGAAAAGGGCGTCTTCGCAACCAATCTTCGTTCCTCGATGGAACATTCCAATAACGGCCAATCCCATCAAGGAAAGAGACTTCGAATCCACAGCCTTCGTCTTACCGAGCTTAGTGAGCGCACTTCCTCAGTGATGAAAGTTTCCGAACCCTATGAGGAATACGCTGGAAAAGATCCTATCCTGAAAGCTTTTGGCTCCATGGCAAAGAGCACTAATAGTCGCGATCTGGTGATCTCGGGCCATGTTTCAGTCGTTCCTGGAGAGGCTTTCGCAGAAACACTGACATCCAAAGCGTCCAGTACTCAGGCAGACCTAATTCTGGTTCCCTGGAGTGAGACTGGTACGCTTTCGGAGCTCCCTTCCTACTTTATTGGTGGAGCTCAACGAGATCCACTGGCGAATCGAGAATTCGGTCGTCTAGCAGAGGATCTTTTTACATCCGCAAAAGCTATATCGAGCGTCGGTGTATATGTTGACAGCACGCTTTTGAAGTCTTCTCAATCTTATCTGTCATCGCACGGCATCTCTCCAACCGATACTGAATCGAATTATGACGAGCAATGTGTGACGTTCTCTTCTGGAAACAGCACAACACACATCCACGCACTTTATACTTCGACTAGCGACGATTTGTTCGCCGTTAAACTCGCACTCCAACTTGCCCAAAACCCCACAGTCAATCTCACCATCACGAAGCTGGCACCCGCAGCCTCCCTATCATCGGAAGCTGCACATCTCAATGACACATCGTTCAACGACCTCAAATCACATGGAGCATCTCTTGCCGCAAACAAGGTATGCTTCAATAATGTAGAAGCTGCATCTTTGTCCAACGAGATACTTTCCGGAATGGCCAGTAACTCTATCTTCATGATCGGTCGCTCGACTACTGTTTGCGCAGGTGGTGAAATTTCCCGCATTAAGTCGAACGATGCTAGCCACGTCCTCGGAGTGCTTGCGGCAGATATTATGCAACGAATCAGATCCACTTCTACAGATGCAAGTGTCCTTGTTGTACAGGAGAAGGGAGGTAGCGCTGTTCTTACTAGCACGGCCTCGTAGACTTGTAGTTTCGAAGTAAAGAGTTTTTTTTGTGAACGAATTTCAACCATATGTTCTTTAGTCACCTGAGGTGAATGCCCTGCCTAACTATGGAATGCCGTTCCACTCAGTCCCGAGTTCATAAATGCATTTCCAATTATCCGAATATCTTATAAGCTTACATTTTAGAGCGTATAACATTCTTATAGGTAAGGTGCTATTGCTCATAGTTGAAGGCATTGTATATTCTCCTTCTATCCACACGATACTGAGATGCACAAGTGCATATAATCAGGACGCACAGATAAAATATCATCACCATTGATATCTTAGCACACAAATTTGATTGGCTGGATGCCAACGAAGGGAGCGCTACATACCGAGCAGCACATTCGATCATAGCTCAGCAATAAGGCAAGGAATGCGACCCCCCACCCAAGCCGATATATTGCCAACCTATCCCAAGAATATTCTGCCCACAAACTCAAAAAATAATGAGCAAAACACCCTCCATAGTCCTATGCGAGCCGGCCGATTCCGTCTCTCTAAAAGATAAACATGACTCCAGACCACCAAGCCGGTCCCGCGGCCTAAGCATCTCGATCAGCGAACCTCTCGACTCACCCTACCCATCCAAGGCGCCAAGACCGCATAAAACCCCCCGCAGAGCTTCGAAATCCAGCGACAAACTCTTCGACCCCAGCCCAAATGTATCGACTGAGACGTTTCTGCATCCGCGCAGTGCAGCGAATTCGCGAGAGGACCTGCTTCGGTTTTTGTCTAATCCTGATTCGTATACCTACGCAGAAGACGTACCAGAACATGTCCCCGATGCGAAGGACCAGCGGCTCGCGAGGGTTGTTGCTGGTGGATTGAGTCTGTTTACAGTACTGGTTTTGATATTGGGCATTGTAATTCCGTTGAAGTGTATAGTGCCATTGCCGGTTAATGTTTTGGTGCCGTTTTATGTGGATCCTGGTGTCGGCGCATGGGATCGTTTGCACGAAGCGTGAGTATGATCCAGAACAAGATCCAAATATTGGAAATTCATCAAACAGACTTACGGAGATTACAGTATTCTTCATCCCCGCATTTCGACCTTAAATTTCACCATCGTCATCAATCCTGACAACGGACCCGGGAATTCCACGCTACCAAGTAAAGAATACATCGACGCGATCAAAAGACTCAATGTGTATCCGAATGTCCAGACACTAGGATATGTAAACATCGGGTATGGACTAAGGAGTAACCTGACTATCAGGAACGCGATCAAGACTTACGCAGGCTGGGGAAATATAACAGGATTGGGGTTAGATGGAATGTACTTCGATCACACGCCTTCGCAGTTCACCAACAGAACAAGCGCGTACATGAAAAGCCTGGGAGAAATGATCAAGCAGTCGCCCGGTTTCCGTAGCCAGAGACTCGTTGTTCACAACCCTGGCACCGTGCCGAATATTACGTTTGCGGATGATGTTATGCCGGATGTAACAGTTGTTTTTGAGGGGGCATATTCGGATTTGCCGTCCAGACGGGTTATAAGCGATGTATTAGGTCCTATGAGGGGAAAGAGAGAAAATTATGCGTTTCTGGTTCATTCGGTGGCCGAGGATATTGGGAGGGGAGGGTTGCGCAGGATTGTTAACGAGGTGAGAAGAGATGTGGAGTGGTTGTTTGTCACGGATTTGAATGATAAAGTTTATGATGGGTTTGGGAGTGTGTGGGAAGATTTTTTGGATTTGACATGGTAGGGAAAATTTCTATTTCTGATCTTCTGCATCGCGAACATCTGTAGTCGTTGTTGTAACCCTGTAATAAAGTACCTGAATGGGATTTCGTAAGCGCTTGCAAGGATGCTGAAATATAGATATATAAAAAGCCGACTACACCTCCCTATCTTGAACCCAAAATCATGGCCGAACTTCCAAGATCACAGGTTTTAATCCCTCTATACATCTTCCCAGACCCAGGGGCATGGGAACCTCTCTTTACCGCGTAAGTTACAGTGCGCCTCCTTTTTGATGCTACCCATTGATGGCAAGCCTAGCATCTCCAAAAGCCCAAACCTCAAATTCACAGTCATTGTCAATCCGCACAATGGTCCAGGATCACGCCCATGGTGGCCAAACGCTGATTACGTCCGAGAAATCCCGCGGCTAAATGCGTATCCTAATGTTCGGACCGTCGGCTACATCCATACAACATATTGTAAAAGACCGATTTCAGAAATCTTCAATGATATCGATGTGTATGGAGAATGGCCGAAGGACACGAGTTTTCGGGGTCTAAATGTGCAAGGTATCTTCTTTGATGAGACGCCTAATCGATGCTCGGAGGAGGCGAAGTCGTATTTAGATGAGGTTACTAGGAAAGTTAAGGAGACGAAGGGGATTTTGGGAGATCGTATTGTACGCCCTTCTGACATATCATCCTTTTTCGTATGTAGTACAGTCTAATCCGCGTTCTAGGTCATTCATAACCCAGGGACTGCGGTTGATGCAGGGTTAGCGAATCCTGGCCCGGACGTAACGACAGTAGTAGAGACGTCGTATGAAGCTTTTGAGACAAAAGAATACCAAAACTGGTTGGCCACTTCACCATGCAATCGTGGAGGCTCTTGCTACATGATTCACTCTGCTGGCGAGGTGGATATACGTGGTTTTATTCGCGGTTTGAGAAGGCGCACCGAATATATCTTTGTTACCAGTGCGAAGGAGAATTACTATCAGAGTTTTGGAAAGTCCTGGGAACAGTTTGTGGAAGCCATGGCCGAGTTATAATTCCGGACATTGACACTACAGTTTCTAGATACCATGACTTTTGAGCACGGGTAAACCTGTATGCTATCTAGAAACGCCAATTCAATTATCAAGTATCGTCATTTGGATCTTCCGGCCATCGGAATACTTCCATGGCAATGCCCCATATCCTACATCTGTTCCTGAAACCTTTGGGTGCAGCTTCCATTCTAGGATCGAGCCCACATACCGGAAAGTCGTGATTTCTCAATAAAGTGGCCACGGATTTCCAGTCACCTTTGAGTGAGTTAGGATATGCTCTCCCGTTCCGTTCCAATGAAAAAAAATCGAGCTGTGCACCATTGATGTCCCATATTGATGGAACTAGACTTCCATTAACAAGATTCATGCGCCAAAAACGATTGTCTAATGAAATTTTCATGGCAAGTGCCTTTGATGCTCGACGCAGCGCCATGATGGATACTCCAGGCAGATGATCTGTAATCAAATCCATGATCTCCTTCGGGAGCCGTTCGAATATTGAAGACTTCTGAGGTTTCTCAAATACCTGTACTGCAGACTCAGCGCTTGGCGGGGTATCCTGGAACACTTCGAGGACAAAAGAAGTCAGTTCTGGTATGTGCAGCGGGTCTGCAAAGAACTCCTAGCGATGGTCAGTCTGAGAAGAGTGCCAATCAAGAAGACCTTCACCTCATAGTGGCCGCCCCACCAGTCTAATTCATCGAATGCGAACACACTGCGGGGCCCGTATGCAAGGCTGCCCGTCGATAAACCGGAGATGTCATTCCCTAATACTCCCCCAAAACTCATTCCGTAATGGAAATGCCTTTGCAAATACTTGTGTAACAAAGATAGACTACAATGTCCTACTAATTTCATCGATTTGATCGAATGCGATTCGGCCACCCTACAGCCGATCTTGACGCAAGCGTCGTGTAACGGGAAAATGACGTCTCCGTGTTCATCATCTAGAGCCTGATAGAGGGTGTGGCCAAGTTGAAAAAAGCTAGCATCGACTATATTCCAGCGCAAAATGTCTGACAAAAAGACGTGATCACAGCCTGATCTATTTGGGGGCCTAAATCAAATTAGCACTTGGAGATGGCTAGGTTTTTGGACTTACAACACAGGATCTTGCTTCAGTAGAGCAGCTGTGCTACCTAGCAGACGAACATCGTAAAGCCACTATGCAGCGTAAGGCCCGGCATCGCACAGAAAAGTGGGGAAAGAAAGAACATTCTGACCTTTATATTCTCCGCTTCTGTGTCTATCTTGTACACGTGGCTTTCCAGGTCGAAAGGGCCACCACATAGAACACAGAAGATATCGGTATCCATCCGGAACGCGCAGCTCGACTTTAAGCGTACAGCTAAAGGCTATGCGATATAGTGATGTGATTAGAAATATTCTCAAAAAAATTGCGGATGTGCGTTCTTCTCGATTGTTATAACTTTGTCTCTGAAATTCTAACGCTGGAGGCGCAGAGGTGGCGGCTGATGCGAGACTTATCGCCCGACAACAGTGAGGATAGCTGAACTGACGGTCCTTTCGATCCACGTCTTAGATGTCTTCGCCTGGAATAACTATATTTATAAGCTTTATCATTGGTATGTATTCAGCTCAGGTTGCGCTGAAATGTTGTCGATTCTCAAGGGCTGAGTCTACAATCCTAGAGGAGACACGTTTGAGTCAGTATTTTTCCGTTATGAGAGCACCTAGGCTGCCTAAAGTTCAATGCTAACCTTATCTATAATATTATCTGATACATATCCGAAACCCTAAGTTATTTCCAACAATTTGAGAGAATATAAGAGATTCGATCAAGTTGAAGCGCAAATAAGCCCAGATGCGGGGCTCCTTCGACCCAGACATGACATTATCAAATACCAGTAGATCCTCCATCATTAGTATAAGCCCCTCGATCCTCAACAGAGGCTTGGCAGTGTGTGATACGCCTGGAGTATATTTGATTTGGTTTGTTTCATCTGATAAAGGTTACCACTGGCCGTGAAGAGGCTAACCTCTTTGAAAGGTGGTGGACGTCATGAACCGGAGAACACCACCAACACCACCTTTCTTAACGATGCAGCTTAAACCGCGCCTTTTCCAATTAAATGTGTAAGCGTTGATAATAAATCAATTTTGTTTTTTTTTATTTTTGAACTGCTCAGTGTTGTGCTAATGTCGCCCACTTTCCTGTCTCGCGACCGTCTCACAATGACGCGCTCAAAGAGCCAAGGGCTAGACTTAGGTTGCGCTGTGGACCTACATCTCTTTGACAAGTTTCATTTCCAACATAAAGCCTTCTTCTAACTCATGATGCCTGGAAAAGCCTCCCACTTGAAGATATACAATGGGTTTGTAGACAACAAAGAAAAACTTCCTCGTGTCCACACTGTTCACAATGTTCTAAGCCCGATGAAAGCAAGCTTTGTCTTATTTCGTTCGAAGTTTAACACTCAACGTGTTTTTGGCTTTATTTATGCTTTGTTAGGTGTAGACAAAAAGAGGAATGCTTTTCTTACATTCACTTGTTTGCGCTACACAGTGGTACGAACATATTCGAGCAGAGGTGTATTGTATATAAGAATTTGGAAGCCAGTATCAACACCGTTAATTCTTCACGTTCTATAAAGCCGGGTAAGTTCTAACTATTATGCGCCGCTTTCTTAATACATTCAATAAATCTAAGTGGTACTAACGGGAGAACAATATCAGTGCACCTCACTCTCTCGAAATTCGCTTTCACCGACACAAACAACGTGCCCGCTTTCACCCGCCAGCCACTCTTCATCTAGTCCCAACAACTCCAACTACCACAAAGGCACCCCAAACCTCACTCTAACAAAATGGCTCCTCCAAACACAGAAACTTCCACTCTAACCGAAGACGATACCCTAGCTCTGGAAGAGCTTCGATACTTCAAGGAGAAATTCTTACGGTTTACGGGCCTCTCACAAGATCTTCACGACCGAGGTCTTGTGATCATCGACCGGGCTCTTGAGAAGAGATTCGTGATGCAGTCAGAAATCGACGAGGCTATACAATACGGATGGCCGTTGCGAGAAGTACTGGATCGCGTCAAGTCGAAAATTGGTCATCTTTGCTACTTAAACAAGAAGGCGAACACAACAAGTAAGCGAGCTGAGTTCTTGATCGTGTCAGAATCTAACAGTGCTATAGATGGGGGACCTGGAGAGAGCGATGACTCCGATGACGATGCTGGCGATAATGATGCTGGCAATGGCGTTCCTGGCAATGGCGGCCCTGACAATGACGGCCCTGACAATGACGGCCCTGACAATGACGGCCCTGGTAGTGACGGCTCTGGTAATGACGGCCCTAAAAGTGGCGATGCTGGAAATGGCCACCATAATGATGATGGGGTAGCAAACCAGGTAGTCGACAATGAGACTGAAGAAGGGTACAACAGCGCGGGCGAGTTTGTGGGATACAAACATAAGGGCTGGACAACTATAAATAAACCCGCAAGCCGTCCTCCCCCTCAACGTGAGTTCGCATGGTTAGAGACGAAGACTTTGAAAAGGCATTGAAAATCTAAAAATGGCATCAGAAACAGAAAAAGCCCCAAGGAAGCGCAAGGCTCCCGCAACGGACAACGAACCTACCGCAAAGAAGTCGCGAACCGAAAATAAAACTAGGGCCCCGAGAAAGAAAAAACAAGTCGCAACTGTAAGTTGATTAGAGCACATTTTTTTGTTAACCCAAACCCCCCAAGTGACGGCTAGCACCGTTTTCACTTTATATACATGTCACTGACAATCAATGAGGCCGAGAACACCAGGTTCAGGCTTAAATTAATTCGCGGCGAGAGACTTGAGTCATGGCAAGTAGAACGAACGGCAACATCTGAAGCTCCAGCTCCTGCTCCAGCTCCTGCCCGTGCCCACGCTCGCACTTCCACTCAATCCAACGACACAAACGAAACATCAGCCTCGGGACGACCAAAACGGAATATCTCTCGCGTGAACTATAACCCAACTGCCAGGGTGTCCAAAACGCCAGCGACATCAAGCCAAAAGACTAGTAAATCCAGAGAAAACGCAGACAACAACCAAACACAAGCGTCTCGCTCTCACACACTCTCTCACCATTCCGACCCATCAAAATCTCCAGACACAAGTAAAGCGTCCGAAAGGATCGCGCAAGACCGTACAGGTAGACGAATTCTACGAGACCTCAAGCTGGGCGAGTCATTTTCTGCTAAGAACAGTACAACATCAATTCTGAAGCATCTACGAGAAGAGGTGAATAGAGGTGCTTACGACGAAGACTTTCCCACTGAAGGCGAAAGGGTTTGGTTATTGTGGTGGATAGATGTTATGGAGCAACAAGTCATAGAAATAAAAGGAAGTCCAAAAAAGGTGAACGAAGTCAGGGTTGAAAATGCGATTTCAAATACCCAAACCCAAGCAGAACAAACCGGCCCCGAAAATATCGAGCACGAGGCTCAAATTCAGGCAGAGTCCGAACGACCGATACAAGAGACTGCCATGATGCCGCCGCCAAGAGTAGCATCACCAACGGATACTATTTACGATGAGAATGATATTGGTGGGATCGTGCAATCTGTGGAAGTGGACTACAACCACGAAAACCTCGACCAAGATCAAAATGAATGCCCAACATCGCAAGAAGTTGCCAGACTCCGCAGCCGGCTTCAAAATCTTGGCAACATTCGACAACTATCAGACTCACCACTACCCGCTTCCCCATCAATATACTCATGGACAACCCCATCACCCGGTCCCGCCACACGTTCTCCCCGCGCTGGTTCGAGTCCGACTCCGGAATACTACGAAGAGCAAACCCCAGTCGCCTACAACGAGGCAGAAGTTCAAAACTACATTATGCAAGGTATGGATAAAATAATGGAACAAATACAACAAGGGAACAAGGATTCTAGCGCCATCATCGATGAGGATGTAGCTGGACACAGTGAGGCCGAACAGGAGGACATCGATTCCAACCAGGACGTCTCCACCCTCCACCTCACCCAAGAACTCGCCCCTGAACACGACTCCATTCCATCCGGCCACATCTCCCCATATGGTGACTCCCTCTCCGATTCCGAATCAGACTGGGGTATCAAAAAAGCAGAAGCGGAGCTTCCACAGGGACCCGCAACTTTCATACCAGCCTCCATTCGGAGATACATGGAGGCACGGCGAAATGCGGAAAAGGAGAAGGAAAAGCAAAAGGATAATGAGGGCGATGAGAACAAAGAGCAAGAGTAATCATGATGATGAAGATTTGTAGAGGGAAAGAGAGGGTGAAGGGTATCGTGAGTGTCTGGGTAGGTGGATGGATTAGCGGGTCAAGTGCAAGCGAGAAAGAAGAACGGAAGAAAGGACTGGGAAGGGGAAAGGGAAGTGGTACACAGTAAGGAATTATACCACGCCATGTCATGTGCAGAATTGTATGTACAAAGCGATACTACGGATTGAGTTTTGTTTTCTGTTACTGTTTGCTTTTTTTCAATTGCTGTGGGGGATATACCCCATGGTCCTGAAAGCGTTTGATACAGAGAATAGTAGTATTTTAGTCAAGTCATAATTTTTTCCGTCATTTGTCCGTTTCACATCAGGAACAAAAAAAAACACAAGACTAGAAAAAAAAATGGAGCGAGCGTATGAGCATTCATGTTTATTCGTATAATCACTCATCGAATCACCACATCCTTCGTGATGCCTACGAATCACAAATGAAGCTACCCATCAACTACCGTGTACGGTACGGGCAAAAGACCAGCTATATCACCTAGTCCGCCGGCCAACAAAACCCGAAAAAGGAAACATGGCTTCGATATCGAATGGAAGCCTCGCCTTAAAAGCGGACCTGAAATTCAAAAATACAAGCGCAAAACAATCATTGGTATATCCCCGGTCTATTTTGTTCTCCATAAACACCTACGCTGGCGTGTGCTAGATAGTTCGATTGACAGATTATTTGGCCTCGCAAGATGGCGGGCGAATAGTAAATGACTTCAGGAAAAGTCGTGATAACGATAATCGCGTCGATTTGAATTTGTAGGGCTCTGTGCCAAACACTATATGATTGGTCTAATATGACGACTAACGGAATCGGAAGAAGTGGCACATCAGAATCGATGTCCATCCTAAGGATTGAGCTGATTGAGTGGGACCGGGCCTCACAAGTTTGACATTGGGTGGCAGTGGAAGTGGTCCATAAATTGAAACTCGATGATTCTATTAGCCGATGCTGTTCCAGGCGTCGGGCCAGGCCAAGTGTGGCAGCCAACGAAGACACCGATTCCTCAATACTTGCGTTGTTGGGTAAAGGAAGGAAACGCCTCAAGATTCGTGAGTCAGACATGATGAGTATTTCCAAGCCGGTCTAAAGACAAAGCGGAATGTGGTGCAGTGTCAGAATTGGGCAGCCCATTCAAAGGCCAAAGAACACCAATCGTGGGTGGGTTGTGCTTACGGTCTCCCACGCGACGAAATCTTCAATCTGAGGCAGACTAAGGCTGCTGTGAGATGTAATCCATGGTCAGATAGATGGCCGGTGCCTATTTGACCTACGAGCCAGAGAAATGTGTGCTCAGTCCCATGGTTCATCAGCACGTGTGCGACGAGTTGTCAGGTAGAGTGGGTCGATGGATCAACCAACGCGGTTTAACGTATTATAACTCGCTAATATCTACCATTCCCGTACGACGTGGCTATTATTGTGGCTTGCATTGATCTGTTGCCAATTTAGATCGCGTGTACAAAGTGCGCGTGCACAATGATGTTTCAAATTGATTGTAGATATGCTGGGCGGAATAGCTGGTTGCTTTGTTTGATCATTGTTTCGATTTTGCTTGTTTCGTTGGCCTCGAAATTCTGCATTAGCTCCATTTGCTGCTGGTGGTTTAATCCGGTAGATCGGTTTTCTTGACTCCATTGAGGGTAGAGGTAATCTGTCATTGGATACCCTTGATTCGCTGCATATGCTTCATTGTATAGGGGTGAGGAAAGAGGCATGGTTGGCATGCCAAAGGACTCCTGCTGCGGCATGGTAAAGGTCGGATTCCACTGAGGAAGCTCGGCAAAAGTCGTTGGTAGGGGAGTAAAAGTAGTCGTGGGTGGGAAGGTAGCCATGATCGGAATGTTGGTGTCGAGGGTTGCTTTGGGACTGACATCCACGTACGGCTGGGGCGGTACCTGTTGAGGCGAGGTATGTAGCGAGGCGGGTTGGTTGGATGGAGATTGCGAGAATATGCTTGGTGGGTCTGCGGAGGGATGATTGAAACTGAACAGCTGCTGGCCCTGGTTTGGTAAATAACCGAATGGCGGTGGCACTTTGTCCGAGGGAGTGCTCACCGATGCGGTCGACGCTGTGGCCGGACTAGTTGTTCGTGACCTGTTGATACCATCTACAATGGAGTTGGAGACAACAGAGGCACTGTCAGAGGGCGATCCTGCAGCTATGGGAATGTCGCCGTCCTTATCGAAAATCTTCATGCATGCACCAATAAGGTTTCTGTACAGCTCCATGGCTGATGCCACACCAGGCCAGCGTTCTGATGATAAGCGAATCGACTCCATGGCAACGTCCAAGTGACGTTCGACTTCTTCCCTACTGTGATTGCTACGGACTTCTGAGTAGGAGAGAGTCCAGAGCATGGTGTTCACACACATGAAGATGGCTTGGACGAAAATCCAAGTCATGTCGACACTCTTAGTTTCAATTTGTTTCTGGGTCATGTAGATGTTGAACTCGCAGGCATCATAGCAACGGAGAGCAGCCTCTACGGATGGGCGGGGAACTTGTGGGGAGGGCCGATACATAAATACCACCATGGTATTGTATCTTCCAGTGAACCTGTGCAGAGCTTAGTACATGATGGTTTGAAAAGACGAAATCACTCACCAGACTTTGTTCAGCCCTGAGCCGCCGTCCATCTCAGGGCTCGTATCTCGCCATGCCTCTATCTTGGACTGCATCTCTGCAAACCAGGGGTCTTTATCGTTTCTCGGTTCTTTCCGCTTTCTTTGATATAGCTTCTTTCGAATTTCAAGTTGCAGAAGACGCATCTTGAAGAAGTGGATGGCGATCCATTTCTTCAAGGAGGCCTGTGGTGCGGGATTGACCCCTTCTCTGGTAATGTAAACATCGTCGACTAGATTGCAAAAGCCGACGTCGATGTGTTCTCGCCGAGTAGCAAAGTGGCTTGGTCGCCCAAGACTATGGGCAAGCCCATACTCCATGGTGAGCAGACTCCAAAAGAGCCTTCGGCGCATGTCAATATCAAGGGGATCAGCCATTCTGCCACCTGAGCCCATTGTGATCGTTTTCTCTTCATGGAGGCCCAGGGCCTGGCATAGTCGGACACCGAGGCCAATGATGTAGTACACGGCAGTCCGTGTAGGGGTGAGGAGGGAGTAACCAGCCACTAGAGCAAAGCATTGCAGGGTTTTGAGGTTCATGGGTTTAATAGCAGCCTCAAAGTAGTTGAGAGCTGAGAGATAGTAGCTATCAGCGAGGCCAGCATACTGGGTGTCCATCTTCTGTAGACTAATGGCAATGACCATGCGGAGACAGTAGTTTTGGTATGGGTCAGTTGAGCCATTGTAGACTTGTTCTACATCCTGGGTAAAGGTGGGCTCATGAAATATAGGGTACATAGGGTGGACTAGGTTGGGGTTAGTGTATGATTGCGGCTGAAGGAAGGATTGACCCTTTGGGATTCAGGGGCAGCATGCGGTACGAACGCACCTTTACAGTAGAAGAGCTCGACCAGCAGATTGGTGAGCTCTCTGTTTGGTAGCTCTTCTGCCGCGACGTCGCTTACGAGTGGATAGATCTTAGATGTTGGGCGCTCGTCCTCCTCGTCAAACGTCGCCTTTATAGAACGAGCCCTTGCGGCAGGAACGATTTCCGATATGCTTTGGGAGTCCGTAAACTGTTTGGCTAATTGCATAACCAGGCGAGTGATGGTGATGCCACTCGAGGGTCCAAGAAATTTGGACTCGTCTGTGTCTTGAACCCTCACCGCGGCAGCTCCACGCATGACATCTTCAGGGTCAGGCTCTACATCGTCTCTCTCGAGATCGGCCAGCTGTTTTTCTAGTTCGCGGACCTTGTGCTGCAGGTGGACGACATAATTGCGGGGGATCTTCCTGGCTTTGGCCGGATCGTAGTATTCGCAATGCGAGTTTGTGCGTTCGCAGGGACCGCAGCGGGGCAGGCCGGGATCACATCGGGTTTTGCGCTAAAGGAGGAGAGAAGCAGACGATCAGCTTTGGAGACTTCAAAGGGGTGGCAAGGGGCGCAAAGGGTGGGTAGAAGGGAAGTCGGGAGGGATGAGGTTGAGTGGGAAAATGCGAAAGGGAAGAGATAGCTTACCGTACGGCAGCGACAACAGGCGGTGAGAGTGTGTGCGATGCGGTTCTGCTGGGAACCGCTCGAAGTATCGTCGGTGGAACGGTCAGGTTTCGCGGCCGAGGAGGGGGAGCGCGGAGGAGGGTGGGCTGCTCCCTTTGAGTCCATGATGGATTGCGGCGTTGGGGATTATGTGGTGGGCGGGGTTTCGGAGGTGGAGGAGGAAGAGAGAAAAGAAGGAAAAGGGTCAGGCTGGGCGGCGACACGGCATGTGTCCATTCCAGGGCTCGCGCAAGAGGGGATGAGGCGGCAGAAGCAGACTGAGGGCGAGGATGCGCAGATAGAACGGTGTTGGTGGGAGATATAGCTGTGTGGTGGTGCAGTGCAGAGCGATGCATGTGCTAGCGCCCAGTGTCAAGAGCGCCAACGGCCAGCGCGCACACACAGACACCCTGGCAAAGGCGACAGGCAGAATTGTAGTACGGAGAGTACGGGGAGACGGGGAGGGGAATATGGGATCCAAGGTGCAAGGTTGTAGGGTGGATCGTGGATCGTGGATGCAGTGGGTTTCCGCCGCAGTGGCACAGCCAAGCGCAATTGCACTCCGCGCGGCCTCTAGGAGGATGCAAAGAAGAGTATCACTTGGGAAAGGGAAGAGGACAAGAGGACAAGAGGACAAGGGGATGCGGTGACGCGGTGACGAGTTTGGCAGTAAGTGGACGGCCGAACCAGATCTGCAGGTTGACAGGCGAAGAGCCTCGGACTGACGTGCAACTACAGTATTAGGTGGACTACCTCACAATGGAACGGAAGTCTATTCTCAGGGCGACCAAACGAGCGACTGGCAGGGCGAGCCATGGTGCCATGGAGCCATAGAGCCATAGAGCCATAGAGTAAAGCCATAAAAGCCACGGCGTCCAAGCTGCCCATGTCTCGAGGTAGATTTGCGTCTGGGGGCGACAATCCAATCAGGAAGCCGACGAGGCCCATTTGCAGCATGAGACAGTGGGCGGGCGTGGAATGGCACAACGGAGCCGGGCTTTGGGCTGACTGGATAGGCGTAGTGCAAGAGTATCTCCCTGGGCACCTAGGCCCCTAGGCATCTAGGCTACAACTAGAAACACGGCGGGCGTCTTCAAATACCGGTCCAAAGCATATACTTGTAGCTAGGCTCGCGGCGAGCGGGTTGAGGCGGGAGTGGCCGCTGATAGGGTTGCTGATAGGAGGTGGGCGGCCTGCAGTCACGCAAAGAGAAGTTGAAGAAGAAAAAAACAAAGGAAAAAGAAGAGGCAGCAGCAGTGGAGACGTGTCCCTGCGCTGCTGAACTTTGGGCCTTTTCTGCGCTGCTGCACTGCCGTCTCCTGCATGCACATCCATACATTCACCAAGTATGGGATGGGACAGAAGAGCCAAGGTTGTTGTCACATTACTGCCCCAACACGTCGTCCTGTATGTAAGTACGGACATGTCTACGGACTAGAGTGGCATCTAATTAGAACTGTACCGGTACCTGGCCTGGCTGCTGTCTCGACTGTCTTGACTACTGCAAGTGTTGCCATCGGCCCCAGTCCAGCTGAAGCCCAATCGTGGAAGCTGCACCTCGCCCCCAACAGCCGCGCCCCTTCCTAATTCCGCCATCCGCCCCTCCCCACCTCAACTCCATCCGTTCTCCAGGCTATCCACTTCCATCCCACATCAGCATCAGCATCATCATCATCATCATCACTACCACCACAACCACCACCTCCATCTTCGCCCGGCCTGGCCTTGAGACATCTAACCCCCAAATACCCTGGCCGAACCCCTCGCCCAAAACCGCCTTGCTCACTCTCCCTCGTCCACTCGCCTCTGCCACGGCTCAACTTGCCTCGCTAAACGAAAAAAGGTACCACCGCCCGGCCACGCTAGCATTTTGTCTCTCCAGTCAACCACTCGCCATCGCTGCTATTTCTTCCAGGTACGTGCCTTTGTGTTCGCATTCCTTGTGTTCTCGTTGCCGTTGCCGTTGCCGTTGCCATTGCCATTATCTGCGCCCCAGTATTATCTCTCTGTTTGTCCTACCTGCCACCACCCCGCTCCCTCCATATCTCTCGTTATTCCCCACTGTCTCTAAGCGTCTTCCATTTGATATTCCCCAAACTCCCTTGATCGACATTCGCAGGTCCTCTTTTTGTCCCCTTTCTATTAACTACCGGTCCTATCGTAGTCTCACTCCTAACCCTTGCCCTTTTGAAATCTACTTTTTCTGCATCTTTCCCTATCCTGCGCATGTAATAATAGTTCGGTTCATCATGATAGATATCCCTCCATCCGCGGGGAAAGGCGACCTCATGGTCTTGGAAACTCCCCTGCTCCGTGTGAGCAGACCCGTGGCCGCTTGCTCTCGGTGTCGTGCCGCAAAAGTGAAGTGTGATGGTAAACTGCCCGCCTGTACCGCCTGCGAAAAGTCGAACCGCGCCTCGGAATGCTCCAGCACAAACGACCAATTTGCACGTGGCAAAGAGCGAAGCTATGTCGCTACCTTAGAAGCCCGCGTTGAGAGACTCGAAAAGAAAATCGCTGAAGCGAGAGCACGGCGCAAATCTTCATCCATCATGATGCTCGATTCCGAGACCTCAACCCCTCGACGGACCTCCGTGGATACTGTCAAAGCTCCAATCAACAAACGAGCAGCCCGTCGAAAAGAAGCGTCCAACATCGATGAGCTGGTCTCCGATTTTGGTCTTCTGTGCGTCACTTTCCTTGTATCCTTTCTCATCTGCCCCATGGGCCATCTAACTAACCACTCACTGCCAGTGCCGTCAATGCCACAGCCAGAGACTTTTATGGCTTCACCACAGAGATGTCATACGCGCGCCTTATTCTCTCTGCCAGTGCCAAAGAATCTCTACCCACTGGACTTCACAAAGCTTTACCACCTAGATACCACGCCACCCCCCATATTCAGCATTACTTGACCAATATTTACTCGCTACTTCCTATTTTCGAAGAGTCTACCCTCTACGCCTCAGTCGATGCACTGTATCACCTAGATGATGATGTCGCCACCGCCTGGGATCGCTGGACAGTCCGCATGGTTCTCGCCATTTCTTGTCTAGCACAATCCGAGCAAAGAGGAGATACTCTTTACTCAGATGCCATAGGCCATGTGAGCGCCGCACTCGAGAACGCTGAAGACGTCTTACATCCGGGATTTGTCTCCAGTATCCAGGCGTTAATACTACTTGTAGTATACGCCATGATGGACCCACATCACTTTGACAGTTGGACGCTGATAGGAGCGGCATCAAGAACCATGGTGGATCTTGGAATCCATCAGGACCCGTCCAGAAGCACCACCATCTCTCGTTCCAAGTTAGAGATTAGACGACGGATATATTGGTGCGTTTATGCGCTTGATAGGTATTTATCTCCATTTCCCCTGGTGTATCCCATGATGCTGATATTCTGCCAGGTCTACGTCTCTGGTGCAAACGAGAGCCTTCTCCTTCTCAGACGACGCGGCGCACGTCGCATTACCATTTCACAGCTCCCCCACCTCTCCGAAAGCAACATCTCCACAGGCTCATGTATTTCTCCAATCATTTGACTCGGCACTCGACCTATTCAAGTTCCGTCAAATCCAGTCAGAATGGTATATGGACCTTTTCCAGGACGGTCGTGAGCCATGGCAAGATCCATACCCCTATATCTGGAAGCAATATGCTAGAATGTCAGACTGGTTTCAGGAGATGCCACAAAATATTCTTCCCGCAATCAAGACTTTCTTCGAACTGGAGCTTCTCTACAGCTACGTCTATATGCTCTCGCCCAATCCCCGGGTACCACATATACAGGAGTATGCGCAAAAGCTGATCCTTGAGCATTGCATAGCGTACGCCACCAACTTACTGTCCCTTCTCTCAAAGCCTTCCAACACTACAAAACCCCCAGTCACCTACTACGATGCTATGCGCGCCTACATGACTGGCCGTCAACTGATCGAAGTTATCTCTCGCAATACTGACGTTGTCCTTGACCCCGCCCCACCAACTCCACCTGTTCCTGCAGCGCCGCAGACAACCTCTGAAGACCCTCTAGCGCCGCCCGTCCAAGCCAGTGCTCCTCCTTTCCCAGCTCCAATTATTCCGGATGGCCAAACGGTTGCAGGGGACCCCACAACACGGGCTATAACAGCGATCAATGACTTCACTACGATTCTGTCACGATTCGGTCTTCGTTTTGGCTACACGCACTGGCGCGATCGTTTCCAGCGCGAATCTGCAGGCTTACTCTCCCAGCTTTACCACCGCCAGTCCGTCTCCTCACACTCGCCTCCTCAGAATCAGCCTCATCCCCCTCACTCCTACGCCCCTCAATGGATGCCAATGTCATCAACCTCCCCACAGCCACAGCCACAAATATATCATAACCCGACAACGCCGCCCGCTGCTTACCCACCCCAATCAAGTCCATTTTCAACTTCACCGTATAACGGCAACCCTTTTGCTGTCCAGACACCTATTCATCAGACTCAAATACCCGATTGGACGCCGTCCCCACAACCGCTACCTGATATGCCTCAGCCGACTGAAGGCCGCGTGAGGCAGGCTATGGTGTATGGTCCTGGACTGCCATCTCCACAACAAACGATGCCACCTGCTCAGGGCCAGGAACATGGCAGCGGTGGACCCGTGCAAGCCCAGGACTCATCGACTGGGTGGAATCAGGGAGGACAGGGAAATTGGTGATTTTTCTTTAGGATGAGCGATGGATTTCGAATGGGAGCTAAGCCCTAGATTTTTGGATCCTATATGTAAGTTATGATTTGAGGCATGAGACCTGGTATCATATACGTGTTATTGTAACGATGCAAACAGATTTTCTTTCTCTAAACCAAAGAAACGCTAGATGCTTTAACGTCTTTTGGTAAGGCGTTTGTGTTAATGGCAATTTTCGTTTTTGCTGCTCTTTGAGCAGATTAAGGGCACAAGGACGCTCATGAATGCAAGAAAGCTCTCTCCAAAGATGTCGTTTTGAACCAAATAAATAATAAATCGATTCATGTTATGGATGAATTGGGCTGAACTCCTGAAAGAAAAGAAGAAACCGTCCACATGCACTGATTACCTTACATGCTATGGTTCTACACGTTATAGCGGGTGTGTTTGATACGTTTGCGTGTTTTTTTAAATAGTTGTTTTGAAAGTAAAAGGGGAGAGAGGGGAGGAAAAGGGAGGATGTTTACGATTAGTTTATTTTAGAGTGTTTAGCATTGTAGGACTGTGGTGATTAGGGGTTTTCGGGAGACAGAGGATGAGCGATACATAGTCTTCTCGCTATGAGGAAAGCAGGATATGGTAGATAGATGGATGAATAGATGGATAGATTGAGCTAATTAGCCAGCGTACAACTCTTCCTCTTCCCGGATGTTTGCCTTCGTCCCTACTCGCTAAAACGTTCGATATACGAAGAACGGAATGGATAGGGTCGCCGGCGTATCCATTCGTCTTGCGTGGGTCTTCTCATATCCGTTTCCCTTCCTTTCATTTCAATTCATTGCAATTCATTGCATTCCGTTTTTTGTCAAAGGACACCTTTGAAGCTCAGGAGCTAAAGTCTAAGGGTTGCTCAGCGCAAGACACGCATCCACCGCAAGTCCAACCCTATCACGAACAGAAGTCAGTAACTCTTATTCATTGCACTATAGTCATAGCTTGGAGATAAAGGAAGAGATTTATACATACCGGCCCTCCTTCATCCGCACAACATCATCAATGACATCGCGGTCTAGCTGCGGAAACATACCCGCCAGCGTCTCAACCACAACTTGGTGTTCCTGCCGTTGGATCCTGCGTGCCTCCTCCGCTTCCGCAGAAGCCTGGCGCGCCGCTGCGTCCTCGGCGGAAAGCCGTTGGCGGTATTGTTCTTCTTCCGTCGAAGGCTTTGGCTGTTTCTCGTTGAGGACTACGTTTCCTGGGAACTCGGAGGATGAGCGACCTGAGGTGGTGTTGGGTTGTTGTGGGGTAAGGCGTGGGGTATTGCCCGTTTGAGGCGTGCCGACGGGGTGAGAGGACGTGTTTGTTGTATTGGTGGTGTCAGTGTCAGAGAAGATGCGGCCGATGGTGCTGAGCGGTCGTTGAATGGTTCGCAAGAGGCCTGCCACGGCAGCATTCTCTTCTTCTGGCGGTTCAGCCTCGTTCTTCCTTAGGCTTGCGGACCGCCGGGGGCCGGCGCGTTCGGCATCTAGTGAGTTACGAGGGGTAACTTCAGGTCGTGAAAGAGCGGACTTCTCTGACAGATGGTGCATGTGGGGTGATGGCATGCGGCGGTGGTTAGGGGTCGTTGGATGTTGTGACGAGGGTCGGAGATGAGAGCTACCAGATGCTTCAGGTGTCACTGGTGGTTCAGGAGCGTGCCGTTCTGCTATGGCTGATACAGCGGCTTCTACATTCTTTTCGAATTCCTCGTCCGTCACCGTTAATGAGGTTTTGTCGAGGCCTTCGATGAATTGGACTGCACCCATGAGAGAGGAAATGTAGTATCCTGCCTCGCCTCCCAATTTGTCCTGGTTACGGAAGCGTAGAATGTATTGAACGTTCGAAACAAGGTGCTCCGGGTTTGCTTGGAGCACAGTATAGATGAGTAGCGGAACAAATGCATCTGCCGATTGATCAGATTGTGACGTACGCAAGAAACCAAAGATGACTTTGCAACAGTTTAAAATGCAAATCACCTTGTCTCTTGGCGCCCTGTAGCTCTTGATCTTTAGTAGCTCTTGCTGTGCTAAAGTCAAGAACTTCATGCCCTTCTCGCCGACGGGCTTAATGTCCAGGTGTTCTTCGCTGACCCATTTATATATCCGTACTTTCTGTGCAAGTACTTCGTCTCGCTCAACGTCTTCTTGATGCTGCCCTCTTCGGAGAAGAGCCCCTGTGTCTTGTCTCCGCCTACCGCCCTTCGCCTGCGGGGAAGGTTCAAATTGTGGGATTGCGGGAGAGAATGTCTGTGAATATAATCTGTTCATAACTAACTTCTCCATGCCTTCGCGGGCATTGTCGAATTCGGCATCCGAGACAGTCCTCCAGACCTCACACTGTGCCATCTTCTTACTGATGAATTCAAGGAAATCACCTATGATTTTGACTTGCTCGTGAACCATCCATTGTTTCTTCCCGAACTCGTGAAGGAACGAGCGTAGGAACTTCGCAACAGGATCTGCTGTTCGATGACGTAGCTGCTCGAGGAATCGATGGAAGTCAAACGGCAGGTCCGGCTCGGGTTCGGGTGTGGGCTGAGCTGGCTTGTAATGCGGTGCATGCGCACTGGGTGACATGGGTTCATTCAACGAAGTACTAGTACTGACGCGATAGAGTGAGGAGGTTCGCGGGGGCGGCGATTGTGCAGACTGCTCTGGCGCAGTGTCTTCTGCCGGTGTAGGAAGTGGCTTATCTATAGGTCGCAGACTCGACCGTCGCGGTGGGTGCGCTACTTGAGAATCAAACATTGGTCCAGCGAGTTCTAGGCGAGGAGACATGATCTCGTCGGCGCCTGGTCCTCCACTGTCCTGGTCAAACTGCTCCATGATACTCTGTATCTCCGACCTCGAGTCGTCCACTGTTTCCGTACCGCCTTCGTATTTAGAAGAGTACTCTGCCGCTGCTGCATCTTCGGAGTTTCTCCCACTTGACTTTCCTTGCGATACTGGCGAAGTCGTACGGCTAGGGACGCTGCCGGTAGCTAGGTATTTATCGTCCTTGGGGGGCAGAGGAGGAGGTGACGGAGAGCGTACAGGTGCTTTCCCCGCGCTTTTCGGTATCGGTTCTGCAGGCGGTGGTGTCGACGAGACTGCAAGGCGGTCCGCCTGAGCCGTAATTTCTCCAACAGATTCAGAAGTGGACGTTGAGTCTATGGTGATCTGGTCTTCCGAATTCGTCCCTACCTGAGTTTCTTTTGCTTGTGATTCCTTGGGGGATTCCGATTTCACAGCCTCAATTTCTACTGCCACCTTGTCTCCAGGCTCTGTGTGCCCCGCCTCTGCTTCCTGAGGCTTTGGAGCCTGCCCCGCCTCGTTAGGAGCAGCTACATTTTTGTCGATTTCTTCGGTTTGTGATGCCGCCTTGGAAACATCCGTCGAAGGTTCCGTTACCTTCTCTGTCGGCTTCTTTACTCCATTCTCTAGTTTCTCTTCGTTCGGGCTGTCCTGGGCTGCATCGAGTTGCGGAGTTGTGTTCGGAGGAGACATAGACCGTCGTTACGGGCTCTTGAGCGTTCGAGAGAGGTCGAGATGGTTTATGAAGCTTCCATGGAAGTTGTCAAAAGTCTTGGAAAGTTTCCAGAGGACCGTCTTGGCCGATATGTGTCGTCCTGGGCTGTGTCGTGCCGCGCCAGTATCTGGAGAGTTGTATGCATTGACCAAGCCCTGGATCGGCGTTTGAGACCCGATTGTCCGAGCGTTGCGTGCGCTCGGACCATTCCAGATAGGGTGGGCGACAACAAGAAAACGATCCTCGAATTTCGACCTTGCCATGTAAACCCTTACAACAACGAACCGGCTCCCAACAAACGCCTCCGATGTGCGGCATCTTCTTTTCCCTCAGTCGCAGTCGCTATATAAAACCAGACGCAAACACAGAAGAACTCCTTCGCCATCGAGGACCGGACAGTTCTGGTAGCTTTGGCATTTTGGTCCCGCCACCCTCTTCAAATAAGGAGTCACGCTCCATTCAAGCCTATGCCACTTTCTTTTCAACAGTTCTCTCTTTGAGGGGAACGTCTGTCATCAATCAGCCATTGGAACATGAAGCCACAGGCTCCATACTATGCTGGAATGGTGAGGCATGGAGCATTCAAGATCTCCCTGTGACAGGAAATGACTCCCAAACGATATTTGACTTTTTGCTGAAGTCGCCTCATCTGGATGCTGCTGACTCCAGAACTTCTTCCATGAGACACGTCGTAAATGTTCTGTCCTCCGTTCGGGGACCATACGCTTTTGTATATTACGATGCACGCAATCGCTACCTGTACTTCGGAAGGGATTGCCTCGGAAGGCGCTCTTTATTGCGTAAAGCTTCCGCTGAAGATGAAATTGTATTATCCAGTGTATGCGATAACACAACAGGCGCAGAGTGGGCGGAAGTGGAGGCTGATGGCCTGTACGTTGTCGATTTAGACATTGAAGCATTGGCACGGCCTTCTCTCACTGTCCTCCATATTCCTCTTCGCCGGGCAGGCGGAGTAGTGTCAGATAATCTAACATTTGTAGGTAAGTTCCTGACTCGAAGAGATTTACTGATTAGCGTAGAATCTACCATTTCCAAAAATCAACTCTGATTTTCAAGATCCACTCCCTTCCCCTACAGGAGAAACCATTAGCCAGCTCAAAAAATCTCTTAAAACATCTCTTGCGGTCCGCATACAGCATGTTCGTGAAGCTGTTATGCCACCAACTGTCACGGATTGTAAACAAGAAGCCAAAGTTGCGATACTCTTCTCTGGTGGTCTAGACTGTACTATATTGGCTCGACTAAGCCACGACTTGCTTCCACTAAATGCTAGTATTGACCTTCTCAACGTTGCCTTCGAAAACCCACGGATACATGGAAAGCTTGATGCGGCTACCTCTCCTTACGAACTTTGCCCTGATCGCATCACTGGACGCTCTTCTTACGCAGAACTTCTTAAAGTGTGTCCTGGTCGACGTTGGCGATTTCTTGAGGTTAATGTGCCATATACAGAGACAGTGGCACATCGGATCAACGTCATGGCATTGATGCATCCTCACAATACGGAGATGGATCTTTCCATTTCTTATGCGCTGTACTTCGCCTCAAGAGGTGTTGGTCAGATCAGTGATGGGCCAAATACACCCAGTGAGCCATACACAACCACCGCATATGTACTTCTGTCGGGCTTGGGAGCAGACGAGCTCTTTGGGGGATACCAAAGACATTCCCTTGCCTTTTCGCGCAAAGGCTATTCTGGTCTTGTGGATGAGTTGAAGCTCGACTTTGATAGACTTGGCAAGCGTAACCTCGGCCGTGACGACCGCGTTATCAGTGATTCTGGAAAAGAAGTCCGCTTTCCGTATCTCGATGAGGACTTCATCAAGCTAGCATTAGAGCTGCCGGTATCGGTTAAGTGCGATTTCGGAAAGCCCCAAGTAGAAGGTTCGGAAGACCCAGAACAATTTCTAGAGCCTGGGAAGAGGATACTCCGTCTGCTAGCTTGGGAATCGGGAATGGAGAGTGTAGCAGCAGAAAAGAAGCGTGCAATACAATTTGGCGCCCGAACCGCCAAAATGGAGACAGGACGGACCAAGGGTACTCAAGTTCTGTTATGAGAATGTAAGTATGATTTGTATGTTTCTTCATGTTTTCTATGGGCAATGATTAGGGGGATAACCCCAACCGAAAACCAAATGGAGAGAGACATCGAGATACTGCTTCATGCCTCTACTTTCGACACGGTTGATTGTACGTATGCTGAAAGACTGGGTGTCCTTGACCTACGATTTTGTAAAAGGCAAGTCTGAGCCTTGGTGATAGACTAGCACAACTTCCAGTAACTGTTCGTGAAACTCTCGCTAACATCAATCGAGCAGAGACCATAAGTAAATAAACAATGGACTCGTTGTGTTCAACATTATACCATCTCCTCCATTCACGGACCATACCCACCTCAGTCCTGCGAACGCCATTCTCTGCCATGGGAGCAAATGGTCAATCACATACTCAAACACCTTTCCAGTTGTGCAGTTATATATTTAAGATTTGAGGACAACTAGTGCATACGACCATAGGACACTGAAAACAAGGTTTTTCGTCCGGTCAACCACTTTGACTGCTTTTGATTGGGGTTATGATTGGTTGTGCCCAGAACCGTGTGAAACGACTAAGGTCTTAGCTCGTTAAAGCAGCAAGCGGCGCTCTCGCGGGGCGGAGCATTCGAGGGCTTGTTTGGCACCTATTCGGTATAGAGGGAAGCAAGAGGCGGCTACAGCGATGAGTTCATGTAATTAATTTTGCACCAAATAGATAAACCAGCAATCCAGAATAGTGAGTGAATTACCAGACAAAAGAATTATAGAACGACAAAGGACTCACTAAGGGCCAGGATTACTATTAATTACATAAACTAATCTAATCCATACGACGCCCCCATACTTTCCAGTAGTTCTATTACAGACCGCTCTGTTCTGAAGGCCGAGTGAGCGAATTATTATTTTTAGGATTGGATTTGTGCAAAGTAACGAGAAATAAATACATTCTAAACCCCACGTCGCTAGGGTTTTAGTGCCTGGATTTTTCGAGATGCTTTTGTGGAGCGGGGTATTCGCAAAACCAGGAACGTGCTCCTCTTCGACATATTACTATTGTGATTATAAATAAACCAAATGCGAATATCAACATATTCAGAAAAATTGGTCGCTTAGCTCAGTTGGTTAGAGCGTGGTGCTAATAACGCCAAGGTCGCGAGTTCGACCCTCGTAGTGACCATTCGCTTGTTCTTAATTTTTTGCTTTTCTTCACCCATCTCGTAATCAGGCATATTTTTTTTGCTCCTTTTTATACAAGAAAGAAGAGAGCTATTTAGAAACCCTTTTATTGGAAGGTTATGGCGAAAGAAGAATAGTAGGCAACTGTAAGGATCACGGGGTCACCCAAGCAAAGAATTGATGAACTTGAAGGATGAGGTAGTGTTACAAAGGATACCGAGACCCCTTGGGGAAGCTCGGTAGAACTACGGGACATGGCAATGGAAGGAATACGGGATGGTCAGTAGGGGCTAATCATTAGCATGCCACATGACATCGTAAGGATGCTAGGAATGGAAGGCTTGGGAAAGCACTACACGGAGAAAACACCGTTCGAGGAGAACGAGTGGGGTCCGGGTTCATCACCTGACGCGCTCGTCAGTGATCGTTGATAATCAAGAGCTAAGACGAATGAGCACCTACGGGCGCTTGCCTTAGTGGCGAGTATATAAGCAGATAGATTTCCTACGATAGATTGCTCGTAGTTATATTTCGTTATTATTAGAGTAGTTATAGATAAGTAATATAACCTTGTTTCTGAATCATACGTCAAGACCTTACTGTCTCTGAGACCCTCCCTGATACTAACCTACGGAACTATCGCAGATTGGATGAACGAGCTCTGATAAGCCACCGTCGCTCATCTGAGCTATCACGCCTCTCCTTCTGGTAAACCTCGGCCCGACACGGATTACCTAGTGTTTATCCGTCCACAATCCCTTAGCCGAGCTCCCACCGAAGGATAGTCATTATGCAGTATCTCACATTAGTAGCTAGAATCAACTATTCAAGCTCCATCATTCAGCTGCTATCGTAACCCCTCACAGAATTACGGTTAGCCCCTTCAGGCACACATACAAACTGCAGTGTGCGGTAAGCATAGAAGGCCCTGTAACAGGTAGGTAAGCATATAAGCCCTGTAGAGGATAGACGGATCGTGTTGGGTCTCTCTCCTAGTTACCTAACAATGCCAAGAACAGAAAGGTAATTAGAAGTTATGTCATGGGCTGAACAACCCATCACTCAGAGCCCTCGGGCCAACCCCTCCGACACTAGTCCACGCTGCTGACGAGAAAGCTCCCTGACCAAGTCTACGGCCTACGCTACGCATCAGCAACACCACGCTTTGATATATAGACAAGTAAGGTGTCCCCGTAACATGCAGTAGATAGGTAGAACGCTAGCACTAAAGGATAACTAGTGTATTATAGTAGTAGATAAAAGAAAGACGAATCCTTAAGGAAACCTGGAGAAGTCCAAAGGCAATCTTATATATGTTGGCACGTGATCGTTTCGTACCTAGTAGGGCGTCAGTAAGACTGCCCCTGTAATAACCGGGACATATATTCGATTATCGCGAAGCCCTTAGGCGAAAAAAATAATAGCGCCTCTTCACATAAGGCAAAAGAGTAACATATGAATGGTCACTACGAGGGTCGAACTCGCGACCTTGGCGTTATTAGCACCACGCTCTAACCAACTGAGCTAAGCGACCTTGTCTTGTTTTGAAAATAATTTTTGTTTAAAAAAACTATTAGTGTAGATTTAATTTGCACAATGCTCGGCCTTCGTCCGCGTGTGATATTCGGCTATATATATCCTTACAGGTTCACTAGACACACGCTAGCGCAGTGCTAGTAACATGTCATTTCAGCCTGACGAAAAGCAAGACGTCAACCATTTCCTGAGCTGACCGGAATCGTGAGGGGGATTAGATGCAAATTTTGAACAAACAACCAACAAAATGGCCGTATTCTTATCATGGGTAACTACGGGAGAATATGAGAAATGCAGAGCCGAATGACGTCTTCTTCTTTATACATAGCTTATATTGAATGTCTTGTAAGAGGATCCTCGAGATTTTATACTCCCTACATCCTAGAATATATCCCTGCCATTTTCATTGGGCTTTACTGGTTTGATTCCGCTCCTGTGCCAATTCGCTCGTCCTCCACGCATACTTGAATCTACCGAATGATTTAATTAGGCCACTGTGAGGGATAACTAGCAGGCAGGTAAAGCACGTGAGATGTAATGGGCTTGTATTGATATATGTAAAGAGAGACAAATCCTTGAGGGAAGCTTAAGGGTTTGGGGTTCGGAGTATATCTGTGGGTCTCAAGACCTAACTAGTCCCCGTTAGGGGCCGAGCACTTCCCGTAGGGGTCCCAGACTATAATAGGTATCACAATAGCCCCCCCCTTTTTCGAGGGTCGTCCTAAGCCTTTAAGAGATAACTATCTCGTTCTCTTGCCGGGATTCCTACGGATTCTACATACCTAAAGAGGAAAAACCTATTATAGAATTAAAACCTCTAGTACTATATAGCTTATACTAGTCCCGTACTCGTCGCGCGTAGGTACTAGGTAGTATCCGCGTTTACGAAGGTAATATATTATTTAGAAGTATTCGTTAATAGTAAATTACTATAACCTAATAGGTCTATACCGCGTACTTCTTTTATAACCTATTAATCCTTTATTAGTACCTCTTTTAAACTACTAGTTAAATTTATAGAATAAGAGTATCCTTTAGGCTATCCTACCGCTTTATATTTAATAGGTTCTTAAGGTATTTAATATCTACGTTTACTAACTTTATATATAGTTTATTTATAAAGGGC
>JAQGEP010000378.1:0-30599 GCA_028476805.1 Acrocalymma vagum
ATAGCACCTAATTCTCTCTTCTTTTCTTCTTATCTTGGTTGTAAATAGCATCTGGGCTAGATAGCTGGAATCCAGTTACTAGAGACCGCTCACACAAGGACTCACAAACCTAATGTAACCGAGCAGCACTAATTGGTAATACTTGTTACAAAAATGGATAACCCCTTAGGAGCAAGAGGGGACTGTTAAGAACTCACACCGAGAAGAAGCGACGACTGGTATTTGTACATCCAGACGTAAGCGCCGCAGCCTCAGACTAGGAGAAGCACGGTAGAAGTTCGGGGAGTCACGTGATTTGCCTCACGTGACGAATCATGTCAATGAAGACGATCATTGTTAAATGATCGAAGTGATCACTCTGATCACTTCGATTGTGTTCAACCTCAGTTTCTACTTGAATATACTACTTTCTTCTGATTACCCATCGTGAAAAGTTTCACCCTTGTCACTGTATCCACATCTCCGAGAACCAACCCTAAGCCTTACCTCAAGTCTTAACATTATCCAAAAAATTGGGGTTTAAACAAGACTTTTGGTGATAATGTTGGACTGACATGGACGAAGGCCCACCGCAGAGCTCGTAGCAATGAATCGAGAGCTGCTTGATTGACTGAAAATGGGCAAGGGTGTGCAGAAGCAAGTTGCAGCGCGAGATTCACATACCGATGCAGAGACATCAGGTAGTGGAGACGAGGCTGGGGATGAAGTGGGCGGCAGAAGCTACGAGGCACCCATGTACCTATATGTGACGCGCAAACATGCATGCTCAACCCCAACGCTGAATCGTGAAGAGCTTGTAATGCCCACTACTACTACCACAAGCTACAATATACGACGGATATGGTCGGTATACATGCGGACTGCCCCACATTGTTGCACACCTAATTCGGGCCAGACTACCTAGGTAGAGGTATAACCCCATCCCCAACCCCAGTAGGTAGTATCGGCGCAGGGCAGCAAGGGAACGGGCAGCCGAAGTGGAGCCGACGCCGACGCCAATAGAGTTACGTTAGTTACCCCTCAAGGCGAGAAGAGGAGAAGATGAAGATGCCGGCATGTTGACCCCAGATGACCTTCGCCTTTCCCCACAGCTTTTGCAGTCCTGTTATTCGTCACTGCCGATGACAACTACCTAGCTACTTATCGCTGACAAGGGTACAATGGTGCCTTGTACGGAAGCGGTGATGTTGGTCCGCTCCGAGGCCTGAAGGCAATGTGCGATGACATACGAAGGCCTTTCAGCACCTGAAAAGAGAGAATGATCCTACGGTGCTGGACTTTATCGTAAGACGGGCATATAAGGCTATGGTCCCGCAGCCATGGCGATAATCTGAGCCTGTGATTTGTGTCCATCGCATCGACTAGCCTCACCAAGCTCAACAAGCTCACCAAGCTCACCATGCTCCTTTCTTCGGCATTGGCATGCTTCGCACTTGTAGCGACTTCGGACGCCCAGTTCGGCATCAAGCACACGCAGTACGGTACAAGCCCGCCGGTGTATCCGTCCCGTAAGAACCCCTTGATTTGATCGCGTTGCGTGTGGCGACTGTCCATTGTCTATGCAGGAATTATGATCCATAATCATAGTGGTGCTGATCAAGTGTAGCCAACATCACAGGAGCAGGAGGATGGGACGCCGCTTTGGAGAAGGCGCGAGCTTTCCTTGCGCAACTCAGTCTTGAGGAAAAGTCGCAGATGGTCACAGGTAAGTGCAGTACAGTCAGCCGATACATCACAACTTAAGAATGCGCAATCTTCACTGACTTTCTTGTACGCTCTTCCTAGCTGTTAGAGCTTGTATGACTGATTTCGCCATGCAGGCACACCTGGGCCATGTGTAGGCAACATTGCGCCTATTCCCCGTCTCAACTTCAAAGGAATGTGCCTTCAGGATGGCCCTCTCGCCATTCGCCAGGCCGTCTACTCGAGCGTCTTCCCAGCCCAACTTAGCGTCGCAGCATCTTGGGATCGTAACCTGACCAAGATACGCGGAGTTCAACTTGGCCAGGAGTTCAAAGGCAAGGGATCTCACATAGCTCTTGGTCCTGTTGTGGGCCCTCTGGGCCGTTCTCCGTATGGAGGCCGCAATTGGGAAGGCTTCTCGCCCGATCCCTACCTTTCTGGTGTGCTGGTCGAGGAGACAATTCACGGAATCCAGTCCGCTGGCGTTCAGGCATGCACTAAGCATTACATTGGAAACGAGCAAGAGATCCAGCGCAACCCCAGCACGGTCAATGGCACTAAGGTTGAAGCTATCTCATCTAACATTGACGATAAGACCATTCATGAGACATACCTCTGGCCATTTGCTAACGCTGTACATGCCGGTAGTGCGTCGGTCATGTGCTCATACAACCGTCTAAATGGCTCCTATGGATGCCAGAATAGCAAGACCCTCAATGGGCTTCTCAAGGAGGAGCTTGGATTCCAAGGGTACGTAATGAGCGACTGGTCAGCTGTTCACACGGGCATCGCTTCTGCTCAGGCTGGGTTAGACATGAACATGCCTGGCGGAATTGCTTTCACATCCGACATTCCCTCCTACTGGGGCGCCAACCTCACCACCGCCGTGAACAATGGTTCACTTGCGGTATCGCGCATTGACGACATGGTTCTTCGCATCCTTACTCCGTACTACTTTCTGAATCAGGATACTGGCTATCCTGGTGTCGATGGTTCTGGGGCTGTAATGAGCTTTTACCCCAGACCCTTCTGGCGATTTGAGTTCTCGTTGACCCCAACTGTTGATGTCCGCGCCGATCACCACAAGCTTATCCGTCAGATAGGCGCAGCCGGGACTGTGTTATTGAAGAACGAAAACAACACTCTCCCACTGAAAAAGCCGATGAATATAGGTGTCTTTGGCAATGATGCCTCGGATCTCACAGTCGGCCAGTACTCACTGATTGTCGCAGGTGATGGTCTTGCTGATGGCAACTACAATCTAGGAACTCTTCCTGTCGGTGGTGGTTCTGGTACTGGTCGTTACTCCTATGTTGTCCCCCCTTTAGATGCTATCAAGACCCGGGGTCAATCCTACGGTGCTCTCGTCCAATATGTGTTGGACAACAATAGGATAGCCGCCGGCGGCCTATCTGTTCTTCAACCAACGCCTCCAGATGCTTGTATCGTCTTTCTCAAGTCTTGGGCCAGTGAGGGTGATGACCGTTCTTCGCTCATTGCTGAGTGGGTTAGTTACCCTCGTGCTGCTAGATTCCGTTAGGATACTTTCTGCTAACATCAATCCTTCTAGAACTCCACCATAGTTGTTGAACAAACTGCCAAGGTCTGCCCCAACACTATTGTCGTCCTCCACGGTGCAGCCCCCAACGTTTTACCCTGGAAGGACAATAAAAACGTCACTGCCATCCTGGCCGCCCACATGCCAGGCCAGGAGATCGGAAATTCAATCGTCGATATCCTATGGGGCGACAAGAATCCATCCGGCAAGCTCCCTTATACGATTGCAACCCAAGAATCCGACTATGACAGAAATCTTGTCAACAGCACTGAGCTTCTCGAGTCCACCGACCCCGATGCTTGGCAGGACGACTTTGCCGAGGGGAACTTGATTGATTATAAGGAGTTTGATGCAAAGAATAAGAGCGTGGCGTACGAATTTGGGTTTGGTCTAAGCTACACCACCTTTGGGCTGTCAGATGTCAAGGTCCAGGTCACCGCTGCCAATGCCTCTCGCACCCCAAGCCATTCAGCTAAGATCATTCCTGGCGGCAATTCTGAGTTATGGGAGACTATTGCTACCGTCTCTGTGATAGTGACAAACACTGGCTCTGTGAGTGGCGCTACCGTCCCACAGCTGTATATCACGCTGCCTGCTGAGGCTGGCGAAACACAAAATGTGAGGTCTCTTCGTGGCTTCGATAAAGTAGACCTCGCCGCTGGTCAGTCTGCTACGGTGCACTTCCCGCTTCAACGGAGGGACTTGAGTTTCTGGGATGTTGTGGCGCAGACTTGGAGACTTCCGAGCAGCGCTATTGCTGTGGATGTTGGGTTTAGCTCGAGGGATTTGAAGTTGAGCGCACAGCTCACGGTTTGATACTGGCCTGTTATTTAGAGTACGTAGGAGGCATATGATGAATAGTCTAATCATCTTCATAATTTGTAGAAGCAATAAGCAGAAAGACAAAATGTTGATTGACTGGTTGGAGCGACTCTCCAGGTCACACCAACCTTGACGCGGTTTCTTCATCAATGCTGCTAAAGATCTCATCGAACCTGTATTTAATGTTCGAATTAAAACTTGATTGTCGTTGCAAAGAGACGGACTAAGCTCTCTTTATGCACCTCACCCGTGCCAGCCCCATGTACCCAGATAAGTGATTGCGATGGTGTCTTTCGTAGTCCACAAACAGCACGCCCACACTCAGAAGGGCCCCAGGAATGAGCTGCAGTCCAACAATGAGGGTGTACCTTGGGTCTGTATAGTATTGTGTTTGAGGTACTACAGGCGCGACATGCTCGTACGCCTGGGGGCCTTACAAGGCTTCGCTATCCCAAGACTCCCGGCTGGCCGGGGTCGACCTGTCAAACGTTTCTCTCCCAAAGACAAGATCCGAGGTGTAAATTTTGGCTCTCTTTTTGTTATTGAGCCTTGGATAGCGTCGCAAGAGTGGAGCTTGATAGGCTTCAATAGTGCCAAATCTAAATTCGACTATATTATATAGCTCGGCTACGAAGCTATAAATAAGGCGGTTAAGAAACACTAGAACACTTAGATTACTAAAGAACATCTTAATAAGATGAAGGAATATAGACTTAATACCGTCTATATACCTACAGAATATTAGCTTATTAAAATTTTAGTCTATAAAAATAATAAACACTTTCTACGCAGGGGGATAAAGTATCTTAATAAGCTTATTAATTTAGTAGCTACGCGAGATTGTTACGGGGCCTTAATACCTAACCTAGGTTACTGTAACGGGGCAACTAGGAGATTGCCTTGAAGGAGTTATAGTAAGAAATTGTGACACCTATTACGGTCCAGGACCCCTACGGGAAGTGCTCGGCCCCGTGACCCACGGATATACTCCGAACCCTAAACCCTTGAGCTTCCCTTAAGGATTTGTCTCTCTATATGTCACTACAAGCCCATTACATCTCACGTGCTACACCTGCCTGCTAGTCATCCCTCACACATATAGGGTAGGCTAAGATGTATGCTTATAGCGATCTATCGTTTTTTGGTTGCTCAATATCAAGTATCTTTCAGAGTGGATTATTAACTGTTACATAGGGTATATCAAGATAATCAGTAGTATCCTCACCCGCGATCTGACCCTTGACAAGACCATTGCCAAGCCACTCAAGCGGGTTCCCTTTCAGTTCATCCTTGATAACATAGTCATAGTCCTCCCAGCGCGGATTTTCGAAGACAAAGGAACCGTGAAGTTGGGATCCAGGCCATATTGCAAGCAAGCGGCCGGTAGGACTGTTTTTATGTCTCCACCAAGCATTGCACTGTTGCCTGTTAGCTTTGGTAGTGATAGGATACTTCTTGATGAGGTCCTACATTCGCTGCAAAAACTGTTGGCGCCAGGTATCTGTCTGCGTACCGACCAAAGCTCTTAATCATTTCCACCCTTGAACCTGTTAGCGCCCAGCTTCAGCGCCTGATGCAGCCAGGTGACTTACTTTGGGATCATACTTTTAATCCACTCCCTTTGCTGCTTCTGAATAACTTTGATTATGTACTTTGCTTCATTTTCTAGAAATGGCACCGCGGATCCCAAACCTGGGCCCCCATTTGGTCCCAAAAAGCAGTAATAATTAGGCATTTGAGCGGGAGCCATGGACAGATAGGCTTCTGGTATTTCTTCCCACATGTCCTGCAGATTAACTCCTTTTTTTCCAATGACTGGAAAATGCTGCTTGTACACGCTGTGGTTGTTAGGTCATGCAATGAATATAGGTAGAAAATTTGCAATTCGGTGGGAGCTGGCGAGGTACAGAAATACGCTCACCCGTCAAAACCAGTGGCACAGATGATTACGTCCACGTCTCGTTTACTCCCATCCTCTGTTTCGATACCCTCTGGGTAGATTCGCTTAATCCGACTTGAGATAAAGCTGACATTGTCTTCAACTAGTGCTTCGAGATACTAAATTGAGAGTTAGTGAGACAAGACCCTAATGATGAAATATGAGTCAAATGCATACGCCAGGTCCTGGAGTCAGCCTTCGGCAACCTGGCGGAAAATCTGGAACTAATTGATCGAATATTTCTGGCTTCTTTGCCAGTTTCTTTTTCATATGGGTGATGCAAAGCTCACGTAATGTTTCAGCCCCTGTTGTATTCTGATACAGCGCTTCCACTGGCCGGTGAAGGATATTTTCGACGGTACGGCGATATGCTAAGTACTCATTGGGGTCTTTTTGGAACTTAGCAAGGTCCGCCTCTGGGGTGATCGCTATTCCAGGTAAGCGGACGGTATATTCGTTTCCCCGACTGCAACCACTCACGGTCACCTTCACGGTCCATGAGACCTTCTCCACCAATTCCTGCTGGGGGAATCCAGGTTCTACCTTTCATGTAGTGATCAATGTGAGAAGCTATTGGCTGGATCCTTGGTAAAATTTGTATACCGCTTGATCCGCCTCCAATAAGAGCAACACGCTTATCGGTCAAGTCGTAGGATGGATCGTATCCTGCGGAGTGAATTATCTTCCCTTTGAATTCATGGAGGCCAGTAATATCAGGGAATTTCCACTGGTTTAGAATTCCTACTGCCGAGCATACGACATCTGCGGTGTCGATGAAAGTCTGTTTCCCGAAAGTAAGTTTAATGTATTTAAGACGATGCGAAGTATCCTCACCTTCCCAGATACAGTATCCTCAAGGTGAACATGCCACTTTCCAGATAAACCATCCCACATGGCTTTGGTAACTTTGGTGTTGAACTTCATATACTTGTACCCATCATATTTGACGGCAACCCGCTTTAGATAGTCATGAATCTCAGATCCCGGAGCATAGTAGCTACTCCATTGAGTATTGCTCTCAAAGGTGAATTGGTAAACATGTGAAGGAATATCGCAAGCAATTCCAGGATATCTAAAATGGCCACTATCAGCTAGAACGTGCCTTAGGGTTAGGAAAGTTGCACCTATTTTCGAACCAGGTCCCACCAAGGTCGGCATTTTTTTCATAAATGACCAGGTTGAGATTTTCAATCTTTCTGGGAAAGAAAATTGAAGCAATCAAGCCGGACATTCCAGCACCAAAGACTATGACCTTCATTGGGCGCATCTGGTCCACTGGTCTAGTGCCAAAATCGCCTGGTCGCGATTTGAAGAAGTCCGGACCGCCCATCTGTTTCTTGAAGGCATACATTTTTGTGATAACTGTATAATCTGGAAACCTGAGGGACCTTACGTGGGAGGCCTTGATAAAATTGTTGTATGTTATCAGAATACAAAGGTAATGTAAGACTAGATCATCAAACAAGTCCGAAAATATCTCTTAAAGCCTTGATAGCAAGGCGTGGCGTGAAAAACCATGAGCATGACAAATTGGAGGAATAAGATGGCTTGCGCAGATATGTCACAGTTGCTAACGTTTCATTGACTAGTTTCTCCATTCCCAGCATTCTGCAACCCTGGAATCTAGCCTACCGGGTGAACGGATTTTTCTGGTGAATTATCGAAGACTGCTTTTGCCAATCAGCTTTGCATTACCGCGCAGATTCTCGCTCACGCTTTGCGGTCTAAAATTCTTGGCGGGGGTGACTGTTCAACCTCTTTGTCAACCTTTTGCGACTAAGACCATGGGCTACCTCGCCGACCTCGAATGCGAGGGCGGCATTACGATTTCCGACAAGGGTTATGATACCTTCCAAAGTATAGCGCACGACGAAAACATAGTCCAGCGATGGGTCCGCGGTGGTGTTCAAACTCTGGGCTCACCAACAGGGCGTAAAGGGATCAAAGATCTTTTCATGCAATCTCAGGGAATATCTTCGAGCCACAGCACGTAATGGTATGATCCTCAAAAGATTCAGGGTTCTATACACCCCTGACCGGGAACTATCTTTCTGATGAGATATCTGGCATACCCTGCAAAGTAGGACGCCTCTTCTACGCTATTAAGTTGAACGATATGGTAATTTTATAACACTATATTAGTATGGTATTGTTTACAAATCACCTGCTCCAGTCATTCTATTAAACAAGGTCTTTGCGAAATCTTATGGTGATCATCTAAGTCATGGACTGCATCTCACTGCGATGCCAGGAATTTCTACCGATATGTAGCACCCAATGAGTCAGAAGTGTTACGGAAAAAATTCATTGGTATTACTGAAGCAGCATAACCTCAGAGATTGGTTTATTACGCCTAACGGTACTCTATATTCTAACACTGCGACACACCTGTCCTTGCTTTTATGTCAACCGAAGGCTTTGTAAACAGCTTCTTCAAACTTAATGTTGAATTCCATAGCCTTAGCATCGCCTGGTGGCATCAGTTGGAGAAATGTGGTTGCGGCAATTCCAGTTCTACGGTCAATCCACTGCAACAAGACAAAAGTAATTAGCATTTAAAAGTTATCTATTCGCAATGAGTCTTACCCAGATCAGATTGGGAGCGCCAGACCACTGCAAAGTTCCCGCAGGTCGGCGGTTGGGAAATCCTGAAAGATTGATCAGACCTGCTAGCCCATGGTCAACTCGATGACCTATGGGAATTGATGGCCCTAAGACCGCCTTGAAAATGCCATGGACTTCGGATAGGATCGATGCGGGAACCTTGAGCTGCGGTTTGAAAATTTCATCGACCAACGTCCGGGGAAGAATGGGCAGTCCGCCATCAAGGAGTACACCAAGCAACTTTCCGTAATCACTTGGGCTGCTCCAAACTCCATGTCCTGCCGTCTCAGTTGGAGGCTTTAAAGGAACAGGGAGAGCTGAAGATGTGATGCTCCCATCTGGTCGACGCAAAGCTGGTTGGACAATCCGGTCCTCGAATCTCATCGGATGAAAGGTGGAGTCGACCATGCCCAGGGGCTCCCAAATGTTTTTCGTATAAAATTGTTCCAGCGTGGACTTGGTTAAGCGTTCAATCTAATGTCACCCGAGTTACCATTTTATTGTCATGTATTTTTGCAGGATGAACTAACAAGAACTCCAGCCCAGTCTATCCCTGCGCCATAACCCCAACCAGTTCCGGGTTCAAAAGCCAATGGGCATTTCTTCATGGAAATCTAGAACGCGTGTTAACAATTTCATCGCGATATAGTAACGTGACATGCCTGAGTTGATCTCAAAGTGCTGTCCCCAAGATTGGTTGCCTTTGCCCATTCTGCGACTGAGAGTGGCATCACATCATAGCCAATGCCGCTCTGGTGCGATAATAGGAGTCTAGATCATAGTCAGCGTGAATTCAATTACGATTAAATGAAACCAACCTCAGTGTAATCTTGTTCTGCCTGGGCTTTGTAGTCGGAATTCCATCCGCATCTTTGCCGCCGTCTAGAACTTCAAGGGAGGCAAGGTCCGGGAGTATGTTCGCAATGTCATCATCCAAGCCAATCAGACCCCGATCGACAATAATGAGCGAAGCCAGTGTACACAATAGCTTGGACTGAGATGCAAGCCAAAAGATATGGTGCGGTGTCAATGCCTTCCCTTCCTCCGCACCAATCCCACTGGCGTGCTGGTAGAGAACCTGCCCTTGACAGATTATCAGTCTGGCGATTTTGATTGTCCAGTGGAGCAGACAAACCTTTTCGGCCAACAACAATAGCGGCAATTGAGGGTGTGACGAATGTCGGATCGCTTTGAGTAGTGCTTTGGTCGAGCAATTCCGTAAGTGTAGCTGCCATGTTCACACTGCTGGCTATGGGTATTGCACAGGAATTTAGTTGCAAGAAGTTTTTTAAAATGATGAGAATGAGAATCTAAAGCACGGGAAAGTTCAAATCTAAGGGCTAGAGAGGATGTCTGGTCATGCCTACTTCTTAGTTACGGGAAATGTGACTAAGACTTTGAACAGTAAGCCTGCACCTTCTAAGATCTGTCAGATCATCATAAGAATTCAGGGGCACGGAATCAAACCTATTAAGGCCATGTACCAAGGACGCAGTTGGGTATTTTATTACCTACCGAGACAGCTTTTTAAAGCAAACCATCTAGAAACATGAATGTTAGTTGAATAGAGGAAATTATTCTGATGGGCCAGATGCCAGCTTCATAGGCAGGCAAAAGTCTTTATCATCTCGAGGCCTTAAGAAATGTGCGCCACGATGACTAGTTACAGAGTAAAGTGTTTTGGAAATCTATTTTCTTATCTTAGCAACGGTAGAACAAGGTAAGAAGAGACACATGACGTGGACCTCGCTACGTATATCCGCGAAAAAGAGGCGCGTTACGGTAGACACATGTGATTTTGCCAATAATGAACCACGGCCTAGACCAGGGTCGTCTCATCGACGTCGAAAACCCCGACCCGGAACAAGTTGCCAAGGCATTCACAGCCGGCCGGGGTAGGTAATATGCGGGGTTCCAATTGCAAGCTCTCTCTCATCTCGACATTTCAAGCCCACAAAATTCCTCAGGATGAGCCCCAAACGACTATCGGCTGCTCGAGCAGACGATGAAGCATCACAACGGTACCGTACCGACATTGAATTAGATATTGGGAAGCTACCTTGGAACAGGCTCCGGCTAACGTGGTGGTAGTCGCACCCGAAACCGGCTATCACAGAGGCATTTCCGGGAACGCAAGTCAAATTACATCAGAGAGCTAGAGCAACGCGTTCAAGCTGCAAGTCTAGATGAAAGCGAACGCAACAGGGCTTTGGTGCAGGAGAATACCGAATTGCGCAGGGCAACTTTGAAGCTTCGATTGGAGGTGTCCAAGATTGCAAGCGCACTCGAGACAGTGAGCACTGAGATTGGTCACCTCCTAGACGTGGCAGAAAAGAGGAATGACAGCAAATGCGATGGCGAGCTCAACGCTCAACCGCTGCCCGCAGAGCATGGCAGCCTCATATCCATATCACTGTCCCCGGACGGCGCCGACACGGACCGAAGTCTTGAAGAAGACCAGCCCCCAGCTATAGTTACAGCTACTGCTACTGCTACAGCCACAGCTACAGCTACCGAAGGCGCAAGTGCTCTACGCCAGGCATCCTTCTCATTTTTCGACCAGGATCCTCTACTTGCAGGTTCAGATCAGGATGTTTACAACCACCCGTTCAGCGATGAGTCGGCGCTCTCGCAACAGATTACCGGTGCACTTGGCCAAATACCTGTACATGGGGACGCAATGACACACCCAACTAGACGGTTTGATGCCTCTCTCTTCCATAATCACTTTTCTGAATTCGACGTTCGCGATGAAAGCCAATTGGGGGAGAACACTTGGCGCCTGAGCGGAGGTTGCTCCAACGCGTTGAATGATATACCATCGCCCACTAGTGGTCTACCACTTGCGCATCTTCTCCTTCCACCTGGGCACTTTCCCCCTTCTCATGCCAAAGGCACTCATTCTACGTTCGCTCGGGTGTCAGTTTTCTCGCAACACATCGAGCTGCTAGAGCGTCAGGCGCGTTCCAAGCTCGACATAGCGCCGGACCGTTCTACCCGTGATATGCAAGTGGTGCCTCCCTTGATGATTAGTGTTTCACTGCGCTAACGAGGCTACATAACAGGCTTGATAAATGCTGCTCGACCATTCTATCCACATTTGTTGGCAATGCGTGGCCGCATACCTGGTCGGTTTGGTTCAAGTCTCAAGCACCTAGCATCATCGCGCCCATCTTATCGTGGCGCATTAACCCGTCTATGGAGTCATTTAATAGCCTGTTGCCAGACTACAAACCCACTTCACTTCAACTTCGTGAGCCACACTCAGCCATCATCGACTGGGTGCCATATGCACCGTTGAGGGACCGCATCATCATGTTTTACAACGGCAGCGCTGAACTGGACCGTCTCCTTTGCGACATGCTAAACTCCTATGTGGTAGAAGTCGAGGATCTTTCTCGGGTATTGCCAAAAGCTCCCTCAGGGAGAGGATATCTTGGAATTTGGAACCTTTTTAGTGCTCTAGATGCCGTCGCTGCCAAGCAAAATATACCCCAGGTTTCACCCAATGGCCATATCAGTTGCACAGATATCAGTGCAGGTAGTTTACTTAGGCAGCCCAAGTGATTTACGCTTTCTAACTTGTTTAGATAATTCTCTTCCAAACCTCTTCTGGGGGGGATTGAATCCTCAATTGTCCACTTATCTGCCGAATGGCGCCTTGTTTGGTAGCACAGAGTTGGACTCCGGGACGAGCAAGCTTACCGATGTCCTAACATCCCCTCTAAAAGTCGCGGCACTATCTCACAACATCCAGCTTCACCAAGCAAAGGCGTGGCGACTAGACAGGACTCTTTTTGACAATTGGCCAGAGCTGAAATTCGCTGGCTACGAAGAGATTGTTGCGAGAGGGAGATCCTGTCGACTTCCAACAGAAGCTCCTCGAGCGCCCATTGAGATGACTGCACCGATCATCCAAACATATCAAGAGGTTCTCCGAGATCTTGCTTGAAATACGACGTTACATGCTATAGGCTCTTCTAAATTCATATGAAAAACTTAATAAAAGTCTCCGCTCCAACATTTGCCACAATAGTGTAGTAATTTGGTTTTTCTGACAAAACATCAAGACTGAGTGAGTCAGAGCATTGATACGATATAGCCAGCAGGTTCAACCAAGTCTATCAATACTTGGAAAGTAACTCAACAGCACATGTACCGGATTCGGTTTCACATTTCACAGCTTAGGACGTTGAACTACGACCGCTAGATCGTTTTCTATTAACTTATATTACTTTCGGAAATTGAATGCTATTGGTATAAAAAGAGGCCTCGGGTTAATAAGCTGCTTGCCTGACAACTCATAAATCCAATTTCTGAGCCTTCACCCGAATCCTTGCGATTGGTAATCCGGAAATCCTTGTCGAAAGTAGATGTGGTGCGCTCTTTTACTGTAACTGCGGATCCTCGGTTTCGCTCATGGTTAGCATGGCTGTGTGATCGAATTACAGTATACTGTACCTATTCCAATCGCTGGTGGTTCTCCACTGCCTCAGCAGGAATGACTAAGGCATACAGCCTTTGATTTGCGCTAAGTCACTCTAGCATCGCCAATGCCTCTCTTAATTAGTCACTGGTGATCTGACCGTAATTTCTGTACATTCGATGACAAATTTTGCAGATAACTCTTTTTCGAATAAGCCCATCCTAACACTGCGTTCATAAAATATACTTTAGAGTAGCCGATGCATAGTTTTGTTGTAAATAAACCCACCTTGATCGCAACATGGCGTCTTTAGCTAATCGAACATACGTTGTGACGGGGGGCTTCTCTGGGATTGGTCTTGCTACAGTCCGCAAGCTACTTGCGAGATCCGCTACAGTTCATGTCATCGACTACTCCTCTGCAATTCCGCCGGAACTTACCAGCAAGTCTTCATCCACCTCAACGCAAGAGGGCGCAGTTTTTGCATACCCGGGAGTAGATGTGTCATCACGTCCTTCCATCTGTAAGGCTTTCGATTCCATCGTACAGCACAGCCCACAAATAAGTGGCCTCGTCAATTCGGCTGGCATCTGCCCTTCAAGTGGCTCAAACATTGAGAGCGAGGAAGTGTTCGATGAAACCATTGCAATCAATCTAAAAGGGACATGGAATATGACCAACGTATTGGTACGACACGTTCTTAATTCCAACTCGAGCACCACCAAATCTGAGCCGCATACCTGGGAGCCGGGAAGACCAGCTGTATGCAGTATCGTCAATGTTGGGTCCAGCGCTTCTTACTATGGCTACGAAACTTTGGCTGCCTACACTGCATCTAAACACGCCGTGCTTGGTCTTACTCGTAGCTGGGCGCTTGATTTTGCCGCACACGGCATACGGTCTAATCTCGTTGCCCCTGGAGGAACCAATACACCGTTGTCCAAGGCACAATTCGACGACAAGGAAAGAGGAGACATGTCGCGAGCGGTGTATCCGTTGATCCCTATGAAGAGATTTGCTGAGCCGGAGGAAGTCGCTGATGGCATCATTTTCCTCCTAGGGGAGGAATCTTCATACATCACTGGGCAGATTCTGAAGATTAATGGAGGCTGGCCGTAGCCTTGGATCGAATCCAGCTTCTGGTTATATAGTGCGGAATTGACATTCATTACAATTTCATTCGTTGAAGACCAATCCTCGTTGCATATTCTCCTAGTTCCATGAAGTGACTTTAGCTCTGTCCAAGATATTGGTCACATCAGATATATAATACTCGATTTCGATAACTGATGGTAATATTAAGGACTCGCTATCGGGATACTAGCTGCACATAACTGGTAAAGCAAATGGCTAGCAACGAAAATCCAAGAGAAGTAAAAATTATTATGGATGCCCCAGCTTAGAGCGACAAATGAATGGTGCAAAATTGGAGGCTTTCTGTCAAGCGTTTAGATACATATAATGTCTTTCTCTAGAACAACCTATAATTCAGGACAATATGCCTATCGCCCTACGATCCACCAGTAATTCCGGTTTGAGGACGTCACCACCTGATCAAAAGCAAAGATTATAAGTAGAACATTAAGCGATAGCCAGGACGAGACGGCAAGGTATGTAACAGAAGAGGGTCACTAGCTACTAAGATACAGCATAGTTCTAGCATACCTCATGTAGCGTGCCTTCCCGGAATCGAAGGCTCTCTTCGAGGAGTCGTACTCATCGTTGATCCAGTCATAGCTGGGAGACTGGGAACACATTTGTGAAAACTAATTGTTGACACATTATTCTTGTAGTCATGGTTCTAATATGTCATGGACATCTAACCTCAAGAGGCAAAGCCGACAAGCCATAGGTAGTAAAGTTTGCCTGCCGGAGCAACCCCGCACTTTGATCATCTGCCGTGATTTGGGTTCCATTAGTTATGCACAATAAAACTCATGTTTGATTACATTCAAAATTTTAAACAAGTTCATTCTCTGGTCCATTTTACCAAATCTTTGACCTTCAACCCCATTTAGCTTTTATTTTCACTTTGGATTTGTTTCATGTTGGTAAAAAATGTCATCCCAGAGCTATTCCGGACCTCTCTGGTTATGTTTAATCGTGGCGGGGGCATTTCTCTTTCACAAACTATCCAGAGTTGGAATGCGTCCTAAGGGTTACCCACCAGGTTATCCAGTGAACCATTGCCAAGTCTTTGTGTACAAAAATTTCTAACTCTTCAATAGGGCCCCCAACCCTACCGATCATCGGTAATCTGCACCAGCTGCCTCGTACCGATACTCATCTACAATTCCAGAAATGGACAGAACAATGTATAATTCCATGACAGTTGTTACTTTCGTAGCTGACATAGACCTAGACGGCCCTGTTGTATCTTTGCAACTAGGCACACAAACACTGATTCTACTTGGTTCGACTACAGCGGTTAGTGACCTACTGGAGAAGAAGGGCAGTATCTACTCTACGCGCATGGATATCATGTTTCGTGAGTTTGGGAACCACCTAAATATCGCATTCCGCCCGTGAGTACCTCCAAAAAGAGAGCGAACGAAATTGAAGGCTTTGCTAATTTGAAAATATTGCAGATATGATGATGTATGGCGGCGACAACGCAAGGTCTATCACGTTCGGCTAAACGCTAAGCTAGCCAACAACTACTTACCTTATCAGGTGAATAACAAATTCCGGCAAGTCAAACGACGATAGTATTTTGCCTAACCTCGTACCAGTATTTTGAGACTTACCAATTACTTCATGATCTTCTCGAGAGCCCTCACGAATACCGCCATCATCTAGAGCGATTTACCATCAGTATTGGCTCGACCATTGCATATGGAAGGCGAATTTCGTCGGCTGACAACCCGCTCGCAAAAACACTAACCGAGGTAAATTGGGGCATTCTTATCTCACACGAATCAACACTCGCTTACGCATATTCTGAAGTGGTTCCGAGATGCAGTTAATGCAGGAAGCACACTGGCTATCGCTGATTGGTGGCCAGTGGTCCGGCCACTAATCCGATGGGCTCCCACGATTATCAATCCCCTAAAGCGAGATTTGAACGAATTGCATCACAAGGAGTTGGGGCTATGGAAAAACTTAGTCAACTGGACGAAGGAACAAGTTAACCAGGGTCGATGCTTCCCCAGTACGAGATATTGCGTTCATCTCAATTGCGTCGCTTATGTTGTGCAGGCCTCTGTCGGGACATGATTACGCGGTCAGGGGAGAATCAGAAGGACCAGCTTACAGAAGAAGAGATATGGTATAATTCGGGGCACTCGTGGGCAGCTGCTACGTACGTCTAGTGGCTTTCCATGTATGCGAACAATGGCTAACGACTTCCTTCAGAGACACACAGTCTAACACATTAATAGGATTCGTCAAGGTATGTTGAAGGGATGCAATTTGCAGACTCTAAAGGTATAGAACAAGCAATTATAATAACTATGGCAGGCTATGGTAATGTATCCAGACGTTCAAGCTGAGGCCCGGAGGGAAATCGATACCATCGTTGGCCTCGAACGATTGCCAACTTGGGACGATCGTCCAAATTTACCATATGTTCGAAGATGTGTAGAGGAAACTCTTCGTTGTAAGTCTCAAACCTACAGCACCTTTTTTCTATCACTTCTACTAACGTTTGTAGGGGCACCAACTACAGTCACAGGAGGGCCTATGCCCCACGCAGTGAGCGAAGATGACGTCTACTTGGGCTACAAAATTCCTGCCGGGGCCGGCGTCATGAATTGTGTATGAAATCAAGCCCATATACAAGTTCCCCCGCTAAGCATTCCGTCAAGGTCTGGACTATCAACAACGACGCCAATCGATTTGAAAATCCGCGGGAATTCAACCCTCTGCGGTATTCCGAGGAAGACTCCGCCGTCGAAGGGTTTTCTGTTTCCCAAAACTATGAGAAGCGCCCACACAACACTTTTGGCGCTGGTCGAAGAATCTGTCCGGGTGCGCACGTCGCAGAGCGCACCCTTTTCGTAACCATGGCACGACTTTTATGGGCTTTTGCGTTCTATCAAAAGAAGGATGATCATGGCAAGCCTATACCAATAGCTAGAGATGCGATGCTACCTGGTTATGTTACGTCTCCTATGCTATTTCAGTCGGTACCCCGGTGTTCTATATCGTTTGAAGAACATGCTAAGTAGTCCTAGATGCGATATTAGCCCTAGAAGCACAGCCAAGGCAGAGACCATCAAGAAGTTATATCGTGAGACAGCCTCAGTGCTTGAAAGCGACGGAAATTATACAGAAGAATTCTTTAGCGCGAACTGGAAGGCAGGTGAGGTAAAATAGGTATTCTATAGTCTCTCATAGCTCTTATAGAACTTTTATATTGCCTAACCCAGGGTGGTAACAATACTCAGCCCTCTATATCGTTTTACAACTTTATAGGGTTCTATAGGGCTAGTTGCGGTTAGGGATAGAGGTAGAATATTGCTATAATATATAAATAGATAAAAGGCTATAGTTATGCCTTAGTATTAATGGGGGTTTTTTTTTAAAAAAAAAAAACAAAGATAACCTTTACCAACGCTAAATTAGAATAGTAGGTAAAAGAAGAAGGAACTAATATAGCCTTAAAAATACCTAAACTATATTAGAAGTATAAATATATATGTAAAAAACTGAAGGAAAAATGAGTATTACCTAGATATTAGAAATAGAATTATATTATTAAATTAGAAAAAGAGAAAGAGCGAGGTTATAAACCTATACAAACTCTTAGACCTAGAACTCTAGGAACCCAGCTCGCTTGTGTGGAACTGTTGACACGTATTATGGTCCGGGACCCCTACGGGAAGTGCTCGGCCCCTAACGGGGCCTAGTTAGGTCCCGTAACCCACGGATGTACTCTAAACCCTAAACCCTTGAGCTTCCCTTAAGGATTTGTCTCTCTGTATACCAATACAAGCCCATTACATCTCACGTGCTATATCTGCGTGCTAGTCATCCCTCACAAGGACACGCGATTTCCTGATTAGGAAGAATCAAGGGGTCGATGCCACTAAGTATCATATATTATAAACCCACCCCATCGTTCATCCAAACCCATTGTTTATCCAAACCCATCGTTTATCTAAACCTACCGTGCAAGCAGGGGGCTTAAAGGCACCGCAAAAAATGTAAGGAGACAGGACATAACTCACGTGCGTTTGTAAAATTGGCGTGGACCTAGGTGGGGTGGCCGGTTCGGTTGTCCGGCCAGTTCAGTTGCCGTTCACATTAATAGGATAATCTAATAAAGATTTATAACTAAATCCTAATCGGGATATAGACAATGTGTTATGGTGCCCAGGTATGAAAATCCGCCATACTATTACTGTTTATCCTATTCTGTTAGGTCTGGTATCTCGAGCACATAGCGCGTGTATCGGCTCTTATAACAGTCGAGTTACTGGCCTGAGATAGAACAAACAGGTGAGCAACTTTCAATAACACCATCATTTGCGCTTGTCTCCGAAACTGACCGGACATTATCAGTCTTGTCCAACCGAGGCATCTCCAAATCTTCCAGTATGTGTTCTTCACTTCCGTTCTCGTCAACTCGGTGAAAACTTTTCCGAGTGCCAGACCTGTGGTCCGACTCATCGTTAATGGGAAGCCGACGCAAGTATCCTCCATCATTCGTGGTGTGACTATACTGATTTCGAGATAAACTGTGTTTCGTTGCACTCAAACTTCCGAGGATGCCGGGAAGGAATCGCTGAATTAGCGTCTTGAATGCGGCTGTGCAGGAGATCAAGATAGCGAGATGGATCTCCACGGTCGACCAGTTCAGCGAGTCGACCTACAATATTGGGTTAGGAGCATGTACGGAGAGGACTGTTTGGAAGCGTGGCATACGGTAGACCCTAGTGGTGTGTTAGTAAGACGTTTGGAAGCGGTTCCAAAGAAGTTTTCTTACATGTATTATCGCTGCGGTCTATAGGCCATGTCAGTTGCCAAACGTGAGAGGGTAAAGGAGAGAAACATACAGGCGGGGGTGTTTAACATTACAAGCAAGGTGTGAAGGCGGAGAATACTCGCAATAACAACGCTAAGAGAAGTCAGCTCCACTAAAAAGTACTATCGGCGTCTTCTAGATACTTACATCAACCCAAGGGCAAACACACCCACCAAGCCTAGCCGTTGTCTTTTTGGTACTATCTAACATTACCATATAGTTCATCGTACTAAACGGTTTTTCTTACACTTTAAACCCCAGAGAAGGGGAATTGGAAGAACGAATATAACAATATCAAAAACAATGTTTAAAGCGGGATTAGCGGTCCAAAAAGCCTTGATATTAATACAATGGCCTGGGATAGCCGGAGTCCAGAGTTTTTCGAAAGGCAAGCATATTGTCATGCATACAATTGCAGTTGCAATCCCGAAGGCAGACACTAATGCCATCGAGATGTATAGCACTGCACGAAATGTTTTCGTAACGGCGAGTCGAAGGTATAAAGCGAGGTAAGACAGTCTAATAGACATCACGCAGAGGCTATTAAAAAGCTGCATGTTAGTTAGCGACGCTCCATGAAACATATATGCTCAGAAATGATTTACCCCAGATAACAATATAACTTTGGTGTACACTGGCACGTTCGCAGGTTTAAGGTATTGGACATGGAGTCCCTGGCCATATCTTGTCGCTAAACTGATGTTAGCAAAGAACCTGTTGGAGACATCAAAGTTTGGTTACCAATAATAAAGGAGGACCCATGTGCTAGGGCCAGAAAGAGTGCAATCGTGATAAGGGCTACATTGTCAGTGCCATAAATATCAAATTTCGATTCTATAATGGTTACACACCATCATCCGCTCCAATGAACTTGGTAAGCAAAATTCGAGTGAGAAGCCTTGTTGTGACAGCGATGACAGAAATTGTCATGAAAGCAATGTTCAGCCCAATTATCTGGCCCCTTCTGTCGTCCATAGCTGTGGATCGATCTGCAAAGGTAAATGAGTACAAAAGAGGGATGTTGGGGCAACTTTCTAGTAGTTTTGCTTGAAGTTATATATTTTTGTCTTCTATTCAGGAGTATGCGCGATTTTTGGAACCCTAAAATACTGCTGCTTAATGCCTACGAATTAAAGTGAAGATACAGCATTGGATTCCACCAAATCACTGTTGCAGAACGCCACAACTTGGATTCTTGGACCATTCCGCTGAAGATGTCTCGGCACAGGATCCCCACAAAATATAAAAAGGCGGGCGAGGAATCCAATGCGCGATTCATGTGCAGGTGAATTTTACGCACAGTCCACAGAAGCATGTTCCTACAGGGCATCGATAAAGGATCGCAACCAAGCTGTGCCTATTCCTCGACTTCGAGCTCTTAAAGGTACGAATACAGTCATTACGTGCAGGATTGTTGCTAAAATTGCCGGGGTAATTACAGTTTGCCGGAACCAACTGAAAACCCACAGGACCTACTTCAGAAATCTGGGGTTGACGGTCCAGAGAACAATGCTAGCGTTGTCAGCGAATTAAAATTGCTCCTTCAGCGCCACTACCTAACCTCCCCATGAGCGGGTTGCTAGCGCCATCCGTGCGTCCTCCATATAAATATTTAGTTTTCCATACAATTCTGTCTGTGTGATGGCTTGCGCCAGCTTTCCGTTCGTGGGAGGCAGTGTCTGTTCCCAAAGACGGTGGATTATCGCCCGAATGATGTCTCCAACTGTTATAGGGAGCATACTTCAGCCAGCATAGCGGTTTACTCAGGCAGCAGGCCTTGCGGAGTTATGTGATCCTTTGCTTTCGTAATGCCACTTCGTTAAAGAGGTATAAAATTTAGACATAAGATGATTGTCGATTGGTATTCGAGGGTCGCCCGTAATGTGTTCCACAAGCGAGCCGCCACCCTAACCAAAATCTTGCAACGCATCCGCCAATTCCGTGCCCATGAGTGCGCTATCGGGATTCCCCGCATCACTAAACGCCTTGTTGTTCGATTCTAGCCAGCTCAAGTTTTGGCTGCCGTCGAGAGCCGGCCAGAGACCGGAGCGATTCAGTCGATGTCTAGGTGGGTTGTAGTTGTGCAGAAGGTTTGCGAAGTGAGCGGCCCGTGCACGATGGGGAAGCGGCCACCATCCCAAACGCCCTCATCATCCTCCAGAGCTATCATGTTGGCACTCGAAGACAGACCGGAGCGGGTCGATGACTGCGGCAGTCCGTCTTGCCGATTCAGTGAGAAAAGTTGGGAGCCCGAGTCCACGCTCTTGATGAAGACGACTTGTCCGCTCGCCCTCCCAACCCCACCAAATCTCGACGCCATACTCATGCCCACATTCCGATTTTTGTACTCTTAATTAATGAGTATAGTAGGCGCTGTATGTCCCTTTAGTAAAGTTGTCTTTGCTCAGGCTCGATACTAGAGTATGGTACTGCACAAGCTCTTAGAGCACCTCAGGCGGAATACTAGTTAGCGAGACACCGTGTTGCGCTTGATAGGATACAAATGCTTGGCTATTTGGGGCGAGAAAAGTAGTCGGGTAGTTTGACGAGTTACTAGAAAAAAGCGTTGGTGAAGACTTCGTTATTTTGGAAGAATGCCGGGAAGTTGGAGGGGTCAGGGAATTTGGAAAGAGACTCGTAGAGTATCTGCGCGTTTGCGCTCAGTGCTGTCGCGAGGATGAGGGGAGAGGAGCGAAGCATCATGAAGATCAAGCGCAACCCAGTTCGATTGATGTGATGTTCGTCTGGAGAAAGGGCTGGCTTGAATGTAGACGGACGGCAGAGTGAAAGCAGATGAAAGAAGGAAGGAGCCTAACCCAAAACCCTCAATACCACGGGCAAAAAGCGCATTGCGTCCGAAATAAAGTTCAGCCAGCCAAGCACTGCGGGATGTTTGGAGCGGATAGACCAACAGCGCTAGACGCAGAGTTCAATTCAGCTTGGACATGCCTAACCCTGAGGGCGTCAAAAGCCCAGTAGGTTCTTGCGATGGGCAGCAGCCGCAAGTGGAAACATTCGGTTTGCTCATGAATCAGCTATGGTGTTGCTATAAAGTTTACGGCATTTCTGGTATGATTTGAGTCCCTAAAACACCTTTAATGAACGGTAACATCCGCAGAACATTCGATGAAGGAGGCTGAATCAACAACATAACTCCCACACCGCTGGAAGTATATCGCCGTCAAACCAGTTTAGGGGCAGTAGCCATTGTGGCAAGGTTCCAAGTCATCCATACCGGATTTTCCCAGGAATCCCATGTGCGCAAATATTAAGACTAATGGATTCACTCTGAGCATCTCCAAATATATTTTTGTCCAGCAATATCCTTGCAAGTGTTTGCTAGCATGAAGACCGTGCGGCTGAGAGTCATTGCCAATCTAACGCAGTGTGCGCGAGCCCTTCAACCTCTCAGGTTCGCAACAGGACGACCGGAATGTGCCGGACTGAGCAACGTCGATCTCTCTACATGATAGCTCTGCTCATAGAATGTGAATAAACGCAAGTGGATGTTCTGCGAGTGGATTCAAAGCCTGCCATCATATAAACACGGCTTCTATGGTCGACTGACTCGGCTCAAAGTGCAACTGTCGATTTTTACCTCAGTCATTTACATCTGCTTTTTTGTCTCTTGCCAGGACACAGCGCATCTGCCAGTGGTTCTCTTGCGAAATGACAGGATTTCTCGTTTCGCCAGGGTTTCATGCACCTACGCCTGACCCTAATGATATATACTGTGAAACCTATTACAGTCCGGGACCCCTACGGGAAGTGCTCGGCCCCTAACGGGGACTAGTCAGGTCCCGTAACCCACGGATATACTTTAAACCCCAAACCCTTGAGCTTCCCTTAAGGATTTGTCTCTCTATATACTAATACAAGCCCATTACATCTCACGTGCCTCACCTGCCTGCTAGTCATCCCTCACAGCACGTTCGCGGTATCCTATAGTATGGGCAGAGATATAATCAATAAGACACTTAAAACCTCACTGGTAGGCCAATATGCAAGCCCGGGGCGTTGATGTCATTATTTTGGTAACTATTAGATAGGGTAACTCAACGTCAGTTCCATTACTTACTAAAAGTGTTGAATCAGAACGGACATACCTCAGCGTAATAATTGCCCCGGGTGCAAGCATAAAAGGGATGGTTATCATCAATCTCTGCACCAATCCATCGCTTAGCAAAACAACGATTGTATAGACCATGTGAAACAATAAAAACATCAGCGGGTTTTTCCCCACGCATTGAATCCCTCTGAAACTCTTTGATCTGGGAGATAAACTTGTCCACCCGCTTGGTAACATCTTGCGTTGACCTTGAACATATTAGCAATAGCCTATAGCAACCACTCAGATCAGCATACTCTCCCCCCTCACATCCATTTTTCCAAACACTCCACTTGGAATCCAGACTTTGTTTCTCCCTTAATTCCTTGATTTCCCCTTTTGTGAGTCCTTCATATGTACCATAGTTCCATTCTGCAATTTCTTCGGTGTAAATAGGCTCTATGGCAACCTCAGAGAAGGCTGGCTGAAATCTTTCCAGAGTCTGTGTGGCCCTCAGTCTTGGGCTACAGTAGACACGCGCGATACGGTGCGGATCAATAAGCTTTCCGACGCCTACGAAGGTATCTACCGTTGAGGAGACTTGCGTAAGTCCCTCTTCCGTCAGCGGAATATCTGTAAAGCTTGTATGGCGGCCGTTCATGGCCCACTCTGTATGTCCTATGGTAGAACCGTCAACAAGCAGGTTGTGTTAGAGGATGAACCTTATAATGGACTTACCATGGCGCACGAGGTATATACGGGGCGATATGGCGTCTGAAGCGGACATGATGTGGTATTGGTAGGGAGTTTGTTGATGATTTGGGCGGTTGTTTTTGTTGGCGGGGCTTGGTGGGGCTGTTCAGCCGCTTATTTTCCTGATTGGGTAAATCACAACTAATCCGCTTGACGCAGCACAGCCTAACCAGACGTAGGCCATTTATGCACGAGATCATCACCCCTCAAAGTCTACAGGGGAAATCACCGTAAACCAGCACACATACTTATGGCTCCAAAATTGCCAGTAGTACAGCAGTGATCCATCAATACATCAATATTAGCTCATAAACATGCCTGTTGCTCAATACCGTGATAGTAGATAATAACAGTAAAAGGGACTTGATGATAGACATCTAGGCTCTTTGCTTACAGAAGCATGCCCCGCTGGTATATTTGTCTCTGTTTAGCACCCCTAAGCTTACCGGATTCAATAGGCCCGGATAATTATAAAAAAACTAGAAATCAAGGCTATGGATGAGTACCTTAATTTCTGGAATTTAATGGCTTATGATTACGCTGGTAAATGGAGCCCTGCTGCTGGACACGCTTCTAACTGGTATCCATCGAAAACAAACCTAGGAAGCACACCATTCAATACCGATCAAGCAATTCGTGCATACATTGACGCTGGTGTACATGCTTCCAAAATTGTGATAGGTATGCCCTTGTTCGGGCGTTCGTTCATGGAAACAGACGGACCGGGCAAGCCATTCTCTAGAACCGGAGACGGAACATGGGAGCGAGGCATTTATGACTACAAAGATTTGGTAGATAGAGAAGCCTACTTTGATAATGAGACTGTTGCTAGCTATATCTACGATGAGGATCGACGCGAAATGATAACCTGCGACACCGCCTTTGCCACCAAAATGAAGGCTGACTTGATCAAGAGGGGTGGGTATGGTGGTGCCATGTGGTGGGAGGTATCTGGGGACAGAACAAAGAATGATAGCTTGATTTATACCGTAAGTCTAGCAAGCTGCACTGCTAAGCTGTGTTCACTAACCAAGTATAGTTTATAAACAGTATGGGGGGTAAAGGAGCCTTTGAATCGACCCATAACAGAATCGAATACAATGACTCACAGTACGACAATCTTCGGGCTGATTTCCAAATGAATAGCTCATATTTTATTAACCTTAATTGAACTAGTTTAAGGGAACGTGAGACCATGGTGCTTTTAATATTACTACTATATATATATTTAGTCCATTCGCTTATCTCATTTTACTTAGTAGTTTTCAATCATTTGTTGTTCGTATATGAAAGTGAAAAGGTTTCTAAGATATTAGAATCCGCGCGTGATAATGGAATCTGCAGATTCTGCGCCCATAAGAGCTGTTGATTACTTATTGCAATAGACTGAATAAAAGAGAGCGCTCTCTACCACAGATTCCCCGATTATTGTAGCTAAGGTTTCCACTTTAATTATATCACATAGGATAAATAAAAGGAAACCCTATAAGGCGTAGGGCTAGACAACTCGCTGATCGCAGAGTCAAGAAGTCTCTACTCTCTATAAGATGGAGTGGCGGATGCAGGCTCGGAGAAAATAATTTATATCAAAAACACCGAAGGAGCAGGATAGCTATGGAGCAATAGATGCCACGTGGAGAGATGCACCTATTGAGACATGCATGCATCTTGTAGATGGCGGCAAGTTGCCATTATCTGCTACTACATTAATGTATATGTATCTTGCGCTACAGGTCCGTCCCTGCGTCGTGAGACGCACGGTGTGGTGAGACAAAGTAGAGGTACTTCGAGTTTGAGCAACAATAACTCTCCTAGAGTAGCTGGTTTTTGCTGTATATCACACGGAATATTTTTTATACCTTCTTAAGGCACCGTACGCCCTGTTTGGTTTGAAAAGAATAATCGCGTATATCCCTTTATGCCTGAGGTGTGTAGAGCATTCTTTTATGGCAAAACTATGTCCTTTTTAGATATTACCACAACAAGGCTTCGCCTTCCTAAAAAACCCATAGGCAGCCGCATCTAACCCTTACGAACTATTCGACGATATTGAGCTTTCTTTTTAGACCTCTAAAATCGAGGGAGGCACTTTATGTCGCGAGAAAACTGGGGTGGATCGCTAAGAAGGTGATTGACGGCGTTAACAAAGCGACGGATAGCACGACTACTACGGCGGAAAGCCTTACAAGAGACTGGTATATTAGAGCTTAAATAGCTATAGAATTATTATATATTACTTAAAACTCTATACCTCTGCAGTGGGAGGATTTAAACGGGTTGGAAGGTAAGGTTGTCTCATGACGCAGGGACGGACCTTAATCCTTGGAGCATTTCCTTCCGCCAAGGCAGACGCAAAAAGCGATGCTGCGGAGTGTCAGAGTGGTGACTGAATAATGCCTCGTCGCTAGAACCGACTCACCTTTGTTAATTCAAATAGTGAAGTGGCAGTAACTGTCATAGAGAGGAAACTAACAGCGTTGCAGTCAGAGGGCCAGCGGTGTAAGTCTTCGACACCAACAGCCCCACTCTCTTTGGGATAGTCTTGCATCAGTTCCATAATAGTCATGCCTAATGCTCTGATATATAAAGATTCTATACTATTATGAGGTTGTAACTCGCAACATTCTTTGCTAACAGCTCGTTCATCAGCAGACATATAGCTTGATAGCAGCGGGTGACGAATTTTGACATCTCCACACGGATGAATGAGTATACTTGAGCAAGTCAGCAGCCCATGTTTAGCGCAATTCAATGAACCGTGATCTAACGCCCGCAGTGATGAAAGGTATATGAACGCATGGATGGTCTGTTTGCTGTTAATTACTCAGAGCATAGTTATCTCACAGGACATCTTACCGGTGCAACTATAGCAGCTAGCCGTATTTCATCAAGTATAGGATTACCGGCAACATAATGGAGCGAATATGCCATATATTCGAACAGGACGTGATGAGTTCCGCCAGAGTTCCGAGACTTGAAGATTTCAAGGGGCGAGATGATACCATCGTGCTGTATTTGCTGAAACTCACGGACCTTGTCCTCAAAGTTCGATCCTGTGTAACTTCTCACTAAGATTAAACCTATGAAGGGATCTTCTCGTATCTTGGACTTCGAGTGTGTATCTTTGCGTTCGGCCACTGTAACATAGAGGTTATCTGCCCCCAAGTCGAATATCGTATGATTTTTCGTATATTTGCCACGGGGAGTTAAAAGTTTCTTTTAAGCGTTCGCGATTTCTGACGCCAGAGGGAATAGTTCTGGGAAGCTTAATTTTCGTGCTTGTGGCATGGGTTGCCCCGATTTCTTCTTGATGTTGAATGGCCTTCCGGAGCGAAATGTTCGCAGAACTTTCCTTGAGACTTAAGTCTTTATCATGGTCATAGCCTTTCTTATCTTCACTTTCTTTTATATTCCCAAGGAGGACACTGTTTTTAGGCTGCGGACTGGGTTTCAGCCTTCTGAAGTCTATCTGTGTTCGCCTTTTATCGGCCAGAGAATCCATTTGACGGTGTATAGATATAAGATGGCAAATTTATGTTTTGAAATTCAACGTCGAATAGAGAGGAAAGTGGATTTCAGTGGCGCTAAAAACTGAGTTTTGGGGGGGAGACTAGTTTTGGGACCCTAGATGCGCTGGTTCGCTAGTGGAAATAAGTAAGCTTTATACATCGTGCATAGGGAGCGGTTTGCTCATGATTATTGCATACTTGAAAAATAATATCTAGATGTCACGTCGACGATTTGTTGAGCAGAAGCGGAGGCTTGCCGAAGAACTTACTACGAAGTTCAGGGGCACAGCAAGCGTCAATATTTCAGTACTGGACTTTCCGTTTAAAAAGTTAAGAGACGAAGATGACAAAAATATCGAGAGGCTCGAGAAACTTTTCAAGAAGCAGAAAGGCTGTCGTGATTGGGATATCTTCAACCATATTCCTGCTGTAATATAGCGGGACCAGCTAGATGCCGCACTGGAGCGTTCAAATATCTCTTCAGAAGCATTACTTGAAGCACGTAATGGACATCTACAGCTTGATTTTCCAAATGGATTTCGTCTAAGTTGTCTTCGTGGGCAGCATCGAGCTCTTGCAGCTAAAGCTTCTCGAGGAAGTACACGATGGACGGTCGACATATATGATTCAGGTAGGCTTCCACTTTTGAACCTGCGTACATATCTCACTAAGTATATACAGATTTCAGTGATGACCTCAAGACAACCTTGATTGAAGAGTATTCATGTGAAAAGAAACCGGATGATGGCGAAATATACAGCAAAATCCGAGAGTACCAAGGGTATGGAGGTGGAGGGAACCCATACTTTGAAAGCCGTTAGTGGGCTCTGTTACATGTGATATCCAGCCATAAATCCGATAATATGAAGCAAATTATCCGAAATCCAGACTTCAGGGCAGCTTTCGACATTCAGCTGGACGTTCCCGGGCTTGGGGGAGGAATGAGCTTGGGCTCAACGCACAAAATATTTGGGATGAAATGGCATGAGGTAAGATTTCTCTAAAAAGAGTAAGTAGATATACTAACCTTTTAGTTGATGCTATCTTATCTCGATGACAACATCAGGGGATTCTGGACTAAAATCTTTCGAGGAGATAGGCAAGCGATGCTAAAGGTGAGTCGGGCTGACGTAAAAGCTCTTGAACTCAAAGCTCCTGGCGCTTGCAGATCAGATCGCCTATCTATATACAGCCAGTTGCGGGCTGGTACGATATTTGGCGCGTTTACAGGCCGAGAACGCGAAGCAATATGGACAGACATACTATCTGAAACGACGAACCGTCTAATTCCGTCTCTTTCAAGTTTTTTTGCAGATGTCAATTATTTGAAAGGCCCAGCTGATTGCGTAAAGGCCTTGGTAGAACTCTGGCCAGATGAAACTGTGTTATCGGCGCTTGAAAGGATCTTTTCAGATGTCAATTAAAAGACTGATCAATGCATAATTCAGCAATCGGATTCAACCTTTATATTAATACTAGGAAATAAGTCAGATCGACTTGAACTAGGAGTCCTCCAAATATGGATGGGCGCTAGGCGTGATTATTTCGAAATGCTTCCGGAGAAGGATGATGATGGTCTGGTAGCAAAGCCGAGGAGCCAACCACATGAGCGCATTACGTGTGAGTTTGCCTCTCTTGCCTATCGTCTCGGATTTGAGTCTGAGGAGATCCTTTACTAGATTCAACGTTCCCCCGATGAGGAGATTGCTCGTAATGCTCTTTTAAAGGCCCGTAACCCGAATCGTTACAAATATGATGATGCCGATTTTGTAAATTTTGTGAAATAGATGGTTGGGTTTTTCTCCACGGCCGAAGAAAGAATAGAGGACGACACTAAAACGGACTCTGAGAGCCATTCAAGAAACTTGAAAAGAAAAGGAATTCTAAGAACAGGGATATACAAAGCCGAAAGGTCATCTCTATATTTAGAGAAGCTATATAGCACCTACGAGGATTAAAGTGATGAAGTCGCTTCTTTCTTTGTACGACGATCTGTGTACTTTGCTTTCTTTGGGACCCCAAAAACTTGAAAGCCACATTAAGGAAGACCAGAGACCGATGGAACAGAAAATACGAGAGCAGGAGAAATGGCGAGCGTAGTCAGCAAGAGAGGGGCAAGAGAGACTTGACTAGGAAAGGTGTGAAAAGCAAGAAAAATAGAGACTCGAACAGGAGAGGCTTGAGCAGAAGAGGCTTGAGCAAGAGAGGCTTGAACAGGAGAGACTCGAGCAAGAGAGGCTTGAGCAAGAGAAGCAGAAGTTTGAGCAGCAGAGGCTCCTTCGAGTAAAATAAAAGACGAATAAACCTCCAGAAGAACGCAGTAGTCAGCGAGTGAGTCCTGCAAAGGCCAAGGGAGAGAAGAGACAAACTATAAGCTCTCCCAGCGCAATTCGAAAGGACCAAAAACGAACGTCGAGAATTGATTTCAAAAAGCTATTGGAAATGACCAAAGATGCGGCAGAAAGCCAAGTTCAAGGGACAGACGAACAGACTATCCCAGGGGACACCTCGGCCTCCACATCGGAATTGAAGAAACCAGAGCAACAACTAGTGAACATACATTTTAAAATTAGGGATAACTGAAAATGGACTTTGCTAAAAACTCTTTCCGTGGACCCTGCTGACACAAGTGAGCTTGAGCGATTTGTCGTAAAATATATGAGGAAGCATGAGCCAATATACACATATACCAAGGACGAGAGAATGGTCAAGGTGAAAACTTGCTTTGATGATGCCATCGCAGAGGGCGATAATACACTATACTTGATCCCGAAATAGGAACTCAACGGCAATAATAGTAACGACCGCACTGGCAATGGCGACAGCAATGAAAATGGTGCAAGAAAAACTTTCAAACTCAGTTAATAATACGTTTCGTTGATCTTGAGCAGCTGCGGACCTGATGAAGCTGGCAAGTTCGCATGAAGAAGGTAGCCGGAATCAGTGAAGCATAGTGGATGACGTGTCTCTCGAAGTATGGAATTGTACAACCTAACTGTTTTTTCATTCCGCTTCATCGGTACTACATACCTGGTCGCTCTCATCAATTTTCATCTTCTCTAATACACCTTCCAAGTAATCGAGTTGTTCAATTCTTTTTAACTGATTCGCAAATGTAGTATTTAAGTTAAATTAGTTATTCAAATCATCAATTAACATGTTATTCGTTGCAGTCTCTAGGCCTTCGTAGTGTTCAGGGTTGATTTCGATTCCTAAGGCATCGATACGGAATCGATTCTAAGCGATATCGATAAGGAATCACGAGAATCGATTCTTATCGATACGGAAT
>JAQGEP010000379.1:8935-30362 GCA_028476805.1 Acrocalymma vagum
ATCGCCATGGGCAAATAGCAAAGCGACGCCGGAACCCGCTGGCTTCAGACATGTTATTCGCTTTGATTCCCGAAACTGACTAGAGGGGAACGAATATAAAATTATAAACACGTATTTCTTCCAAAATGCGTAGATGCTTCTCTTTCCCAGGAGACTAATATTGAGACTCTGGTAATGTTCCCAAAGTGTTCTGGGTACAAAACAGCCATGGCACATAAACAGCTACCAATCAACCACCATTAAACGCAAGGGACGCTGTTGAGTGGTGGTGAAATGCGTGTGCCCCTGTCTCGGATATAGTTTGTTTGGGACCTGCTACTACGACTTATTGTCAGGATGTAAATGTTTAATCCCATACAACCAAATTTGACATATCCCCTGACTTTCTCTTCCCTGTATTTCACTTGGCTTACTTTGAGTTGAGTGCAAATTGGGAGTACTGCCCACACATTCGGCTGTGTCTCATGAAACAGGCAGAGGTGAAGGGACAGCCAGCAATCTCTGTAAAACACCTCATCAAGTCATCCATCCTAGATCCAATTGAGCTATGTTGTGCATATGGCTACCAGTATTTGCTTCTTTGTGATCGCTACAAAATCGAGTTCTTTAGATCCATATTATTCCTCTAGCAACCCATTGTGAATAATGTCTTTGGGATCCGGTCCAAATGCATCCACATACTCAATTCTTTCCCTGGTCTGCTCAAAGTGCACACTTTTATAACATAGAAGCTCTCCAAACGTGCCCGATTCTTGGTCTCTGCTCTCGTTTTCAGGCAAATCCAGCAGTGTCTCCCAGTGTAGGGAATGGGTTAAATTCTCACCATGTGTTATCTTTTACATAGTCTCCTCGTAAGAAGCCTCCCTGCGCATGATTCAGCCATTTTGTACTTCTAGCTGTTAAGATCAGCATCTCACCACCTTCAACAAATCCTCTCCTTTGTACCTAACAACCCGCTCCGCAGCCCAATCTTCGGGACCTACGTCGAAGTTGGGGACCTTCGTGGCCCAATAATTGTCACCATCAAACCCATCATTGGGCCCCTGCAGCTAAGTGAGCCTAACCCAGGACATGCTTTGCCCAATGTACCTCAGAACAGTCTATTCATCAACTTTCCAATCCCAACTGTATCCTTTCGCTTCAGACTCAGAGAATTCGAAGACTTTCGCGAATGACAATAACGGAGATTGAATTACACCACTGAAATCATCCCGTCCTTTCCAAAGGTGGATGAAGAGTTCATGCCTAAGTCAAAGCTATGGTTAGTTAGAGCTTTTGGTCTGCCTATGTTGGCAAGTACTAGTCCTGAACTTACCATTTCTTAATGAACGGGTCGACTTTTCTGGCTGCAACAAAATGATTTGCCGTATATTACCTGAACAGCCAGGGAATGCTCACTGTAAATGGGCATTGGTCATCTGCAAGTTGAGTCCAGCAAACTCTATCCAGATCCCGAAACAGTATAATACCGACATCTATCCATACTCCACCATGCGCATGTAAAACTACGCCGCGTAGGAAGCCCGCACTGTGTGGACCTACATATGAGCCTCCCATAGTTCAATTTACAAAGGCCTCTGGTAGCTCTTCGGGCGCGACCCAAGTAAGTGCGTGGTTTGGTGAATTTGGAACAGTATCGAGAACTCGCACAGCCCATTCGGAGCCGTGCAAACACACCCAGTTGATAATGTTACGCTGGCACCAATGAGGCATAGAATTGATCCGGAATGCCAATATGTCCAAACATTCTTCTCGGATGCAACAGGAGCATGTTGGTTGAGCGAACCTAGCCTCTCAGCATCGGTGCGATTGTCTTTGGATTCGGCATAGCGGAGTTGTGACTTGTATTCTTGTGGGATTGGTAAGTGGAGGTTGTTCATGATTCAGACTAATCGCTTCCAGGAACCTTGAAGGAGGCATGAAGACATCCAAGGAACCTCGAGCGGCTATATAGCAAATATTCACCGCTCTTATCGCAGCCATCAATATATCTAAGGCATCCGTCTGCAGTAACTTCTAGAAAAAGATGTGGATGAGATCAGATTTTGGTGGATTGGCGGGTCAACCCAACCACTGTGAAAACAAACCACAAACTACGACAACCCAAGATTGAACCATAATAATATTGTCGATTCGCACGTTTTCGTCACACGTGAATAGCCAGTTTGGAAGTCAGCAACAAGACGAGGCCCCAGTTGGTGGGATATCAAAGAGCGAGACGTGCATATCTCGGGCTTGTCATTACAATATTTAGGCCAGGGGAGCCTCTTTCAATGCGTCTAGTCATGTATGATGGTAAATCGCAGCTCGCCTTACTGGAAGTTAGATTATTGTCTCTAGGGCCGGAACAACCGTTCCCATTTTGAGGACTAAATAGATGTAAACTAAGAAGATAGAGGCATTATAAGTGGCCGGTTTTGGGCATCTCCAGAGACTCGACACGCAATTGCAATGTGGCATGGATTGGGAGGTTTGCGTGGATAACTTTCAGTAAGTGATCTCAAGACACAAGTCTTTTATCTGTCGGCCGTAGTAGGCTAACCACATGGACCCAGATCGGCCGAGTATACCCAGTCGCGTAGGCCCCAATGACGATATGGGTCATACTCATCTAGGACAAATCGATGGCTTTCAGGTAAGGACTGAGGTAGAACCCAAAAGTGGCACGGCGTGGATGACAGCATAGTTCCCTTGCAGCTTGGTATGCATGTCATCCTGGGCTTTGGGTGGAGTTATTGAGGGGTTGAAAAAAGGATTGACTGAGCAAACACAACCTTGGAAGCAAACAGGCTGTGGCCAGCACTTCTAGGTTGCTGTTTCCAAGAATGAAGGTTGAGTAAGCAGAATCAATCCTAGCTTCTCAGTTTCTCTACCTTGCTGCTGTCATGCTCGATGCATCTCATAGGCCTGGGTGATAGTTCCGACCCCGGCCCTACATTCTCCGCGCCTCCGCGCCCTCGCGTCTTTGTTCCTACCGGTCGGCGAGATGCCGAGTCCACGAGAATTTTCCTTTATAGAATACATATACATGGCTCGACTGGCATTGCGCCTGGGGGCTTTGCTCATTCAGCTGGCACCATGGACAGCAGCTCAACAATCTCCGCCTTTGCGCATCCCATCCCTTCGCCTACCATGGGTAGCAAACGACCAATCCGCCGAGTTGCGCTTGCGTGTATACAATGCCGTTCGCGTAAAGTCCGATGCGACGCAACCCAACCTGTTTGTACTCGATGCCAGGTCGATGGCAAACAGTGCGAATATCAAAAATCACGTCGCGGCGGGCGACCTCGTCGCCATGAAGCACCTCAACCGCAGGACACTATACGCACGATTGGTACTGCAGGTACCACTACCATAGGTACTATCCAGGACCTGCCATCGTCAGAAAACCCCCGGTCTTCGAAATGGGACGACTTGCTCCACGTTGCGACTGACAGCAACTCTTCTGGACTAGGCTCTGCTGGAAGCTCGTCGCAGAGCGTTTCCGACACCCTCGAAGTTAGCACAAACCCAGATGCTTTTACTCTAGTCCCGACCCACCTAACACGCACACAAGTAGACCAACTCTTGACGCAGTACTATGTTTACTTCCATGTTGCACATCCCTGTGTCCTTCCCCAGTGGTCTCTCCGACTGCGGCTGGCTAGCGATCCACTTGCTTTAGAGGCTCTATTGCCAGTACTGCTGTACATTGGCTCTATATTTACACACACGGTAGACTCGGCAACACTCGCGGATTCTGCACAACAGGCAATAACATCAGCTCGATCCCGACCTGGACACCCAAGCCCGTACATGATCCAGGCCCTTGTTCTGTATTGCATCGCCGTCTACTGGTGTAATGAGCCTGAAAGAGGACGGGAACTATTGGACGAGTCGATTCGGGGTGCTTTGAGCCTAGGTATGCAGAGGGCAGAGTTTGCATCACAACACAGCTATGGCGATCCGGTACTAGCGGAAAGTTGGAGGCGTACTTGGTGGACGATATACGTGACAGATGCACATATTGCTGGCAGCACGCATTCTTTTCCAACCCAGACTGGGGCTGTACAGATGACAACCGATCTGCCATGTGAGGAACAACAATACGAATCCGGGGTGAGTCTTGGTTTCTGCGCGGAACGTGACCGCAAGCTTACTCTTCTTTTGCAGAATATTCCTTCTCCGGTAACTTTGCGTAGCTACAGCGTGCGCGAGTTCTCGGACGCCGAGTTTTCATCCTTTGCACAGCTGGTTGGCTTTACGTTGGGCATCAACCAGGCACTTGCAACGAGGCGATTGAACGACATAGACAATGCTAAAGAAATATGTGCCAATGCAGACACTGTGATGACTGCGTGGTGCTCCCTTCTCCCACCAGCTAAGCGAAGAATACTCAGAGACGATGGTAGCGTCGATGAGTTATTGTTCAAAGCAAACATATTGATGCATACGTGTGTATATACCACTGCATTTCTGCTGCAACTTTGACTAACTAATGAAAAAAAGGTATATTGTTGATCTACACCGCCAGCTTTCTAGCTTGAAATACTGTGCGATTGAGTCCGTCTCTAAATGTATTCCTCCGCCGCCGCCTGAATATAACGACAATATCAGGGATGAGGCACACATTCACACCGCCAAAGTCCTCTATTCAGTTGAGAAACTCAATGGTCTACTGACTCTCCCAACACGCTTCTCCACGCACACACCATTCATCATTTGTATGATCACGCTCATAACGATTGCACACCTGTCCGCTTGTCGATACATTTTCACCGAACCAAAGCTGTCACTAGAACGACATAAGATCCGCCTGAACATGGGCGTTCTGAAGATGCTTGGTGAGTTCTGGCCGTCCGGCGAAAGAGAATATCACACGCTGGGCATTGTTGCCAGAGAGATCTTGAGCCTGAATGATGAGGATATCAAGATCCCAGAGACAGCTCCTGTCATGCCTCTGGACGCACTCGACTTTAATTTCGATTTTGATATAGACTGGGCTTGTGATGCTTTTGCAAGCACTAGCACAAACGCTAGCTTTGTGACAGATATGATTTCCGCCTCTTCAAAAAGTTGATATAAGTATAGAAGAGCCCAATGCAAGAATGCGCGATAAGCGCCTGATGAGCGACGATTAGAACATACCTTATTCTACACCCTACGACAATTTTCCATTCGTTGTGTACAAAACTCTACTCATATCCAACGATTTTTCTCGGGGGGTGTTCGGCATTGTCCATCCCAGAAATAGCATTCAGTAGCAAACAAATTTTTTACCCTATCATCTCATAGATGTGAACCCGAATTTGGTGCCTAAGCTCCGATATCTAGGATTTCTTCTGTAAAGACGATCAGGCCATTATATGCAAATTATTCACTGTCACTGTTGCCACGATAGTGACACTGTTTCAGCTCTCTGTATCCCTCGGAAGACTTGCTGAGGGTGAATCTTCAGGCATGGGCTGAGCTACAACCCGACTACTGGGTAGTCAATCGATGCTCAGGGATCCCGTGTCAAAATTCTGTAGCATCACATCCCGGAGGGTCACCATCTTGTCATTATTGCGATCTCCAATTCAGTCAAGTTCCACTTTTGGAAGCCGAAATTTAGAATTTGTCCTGACCCCAGCTTAACGCAAGCGAGATACGTACAGCTTACTTATCAATCTCTGAATGGGCCGTGATTATTGTTGGAAAAATTCGCTGGTCTCAATTGATAAAGTTGGACTATAGATCACATACTCGTAACGATTTATGGGTGCTTCAGTGAAGATATTCAATGGCTGAGGCCTGCTACGAACCACACAAAAGCTATTGCTTCACACGGTTCTGTTGTTGTTATCGCAGACATATTGAGCCTCATTACATCTAAAGATTGTAGCTACTCGATCCCATCTATGAGATATTTGTTGGGTCTTGAGAGACATGTCGGAGATAAGTCACACACTCAACACTCAAGGATCTGCGACCGTTGGCCAGATTCATACCGTACTTGGCATTCCGACATAGTTACCGACAACTTGGATCAGGCCATGTTATAACCTCCTCCCCGGCTCTACTCTGACTCTAGTGCGGTAGAAAAAGGCCCTTTGATTCAATCACCGACCCGGCTTATCGGGACACATCGATGGTTGCGCAAACTAGCTTACAATGAAAAATCCCGCCCGTCGTGAGAATGTTCGCTCGTCAATTCACTACTGACCGGTACAAACAACCCCTTCTGGCTTCGTATGTATATCATAGTCAACAAGAACATGCACACAGACTGTCCTTTTTGTTTTACGTATGTGTGGCGGAAAAATGTGTCGGAAAGGAGTTTGAATATCCATTGCATAGAAATCGCCCTTGAAATCCATATTGTTCCTAGCTTAGAAATGATTAGGTATTTTATAAGCGGTTATCGCCAGCTGATATAATTCGCATTTATTTTTCTGCGATGAGCGGGTATCTTCCAATCTCTGATTTGACAAGTGCTGGAAATTTTCAAAAGAAACTTACGGTAATACAATAAAAATTGAAGCAAACAGTACCCATGTCGAACTCAATTCGCAAAAGATGCGCACACTCCGTGGCCTGTAAGCTACTCATCGTGACGGCGACGGTTACAGCATTACACAAATCGGCACACGACATGCAACGAACATAGCTGCAGTCTTGTAGATTGCTGTCCAATGCCGAAATGGCAAACTTCTTGCTACCATATGCGGAGAAGACTAAACTATTGCTGGACAGGCGTGATATATTGGGCTCGAAACAGGTTGGTTCTACTCCGCATTTAGCCATTTGGGTATCTACCGACACGGCCATACTCGGAGAAATACATTTTGAATTCCCCTGTGCCATCGTCGATAGTTCCTGCAGCGAGAGGAAATTTGTCCGATTGTATCTAGTTAGGTTGCAGTATTGGGAGAATCTCACCGAGTCGTTGTCCCATGCATCATCACGCGGCATTTAATAAAACTGCCGGATGAGTTGCCTCCGTTCTCCATGACATTTGCATGGGGGTAACCGTAACGCCCAAGATGATTTGGTGGCAGGGGAATAGCGACTGGGGTTGGCCGGGCCTTCCTGTTCGTCATCTGGAATTATATGCGTCCGTAGCGATCGGGCAGGCTGCAAAGAGGGGTAAATACGCAGTACAAAACTACATGGGCAATAATCGTTCAACAATATAAGAGGTCCATTTTCATCAGTAAGTTTAGGTCGTGACTCGTGACCCTGAAAGAGAATTTGACCTCTGCATTCACCTTCGTGCCCCTAAACTCCGATTTCCAAGTTCCCAGACAGTTGTGACGGTGACAGTCAGTGCTGAGAGGCATTGGTGTTTGGGAGGGGTGGGATGGAGTGTGAAGGGGGGAACTTGCTTTCCAAATTCAGAGACCTGTTTGAGTGAGCCTGGAGTGTGATGATAGCCTCGATGAGCCTAGGTAGAGCCTGAGCAAATTGCATTGGGCAAAGTCTATTAACGACTCCACACAGATATCGTGGGAGTTGCGGGTGTTCAGTGTTGCACAACTTGCTCATGATGACATTTCAGCAAGCGATTGTCTTCTTGCTGGGCGTATAATATGCGGCAATATAGGGAAATGTTGATACTTACTAAAACTGTGTGTGGTAACCGGTCGAGCTAGTTTCACTTCATGGATGAACAACTTGCAGAGTGAGCCAGGATGATAGCCAGCATATCGCAAACGTGATCGATGCAAGAAACGTGTTCCAGATTCCATTTGGGTCTTGTCGTCAAGGTTACTGTGCATGCCTTGCAGCGGATAAGAAGAGATCATATATCGTATCTGGCTATAATTGCTGCGTTATAGGTACTGAAAGGGGCAGCTCCAAAATGAGCCCCACGCTGATGGCTTGACCCACCTCTCTTAAGAGACAGGCCGAAACACGCAATGACACACAGTCTGGAATAGCTCTAATCCTGTCCAAAATGTGGATCTCCTGGTCGCATGGCCTACATAGCCGAACGGATTATTTGGAAGCCAGGGAGTAACACTCATTCTCCCTGACGCATACAGACTTGCGCGCTGTCCAAATCGCGATAGGTTGGCCACTTTAGCTGCATTCATCATGCACAATCCCAAAATAATCACGAACAGGCGCTCTCGTGCATCGCCACTAGATGTAGTTAGTGCTAGTACAGCAATATACGTAGTATTAGAAGTGCGCCGCGCTTTACTGGGCTATTCTCGGTTCTCGCAAGTCGTACCCAGAGCAACTGTAATGGTACACGAACCTAACATCTCGCGCAGCTCTTCAAATAGTACAGACATAAAAAATCGCCTCAGCATTGTGCAGGCTCTGAAAGACTAGTGACTAGAGGATGATGACCTCGAGTGAAGTGAATCCTGGTTTACTGATATTTCCGATCAAACGACCCATCGTCTCTCTCAGTCCGTGACATCTCAAGGGCGCCATGCAGCCTGTGGAGCATTATCGACAGTAAAATGTCAGTAAGAAGCGAAGGGCTATGATTAGTCTAGAGAAAATGTGACTTCCTTTTGCTTCTTGTGGAATTAGTTGAAACGCGAGTTCATAAATCTGCCCAGGAAGCAGATAGGCACACAGTGTTGGTATGAACGTAAGTAGGCACGCCTAGGTGATAACGAGAAAATGAATCTGCGAATCCAAGCAGGAGCCTTCGCTTGTACATGTTTTTATGATTGTGGAGAAGTGCCACTCAGTCAACGCTAATGCCGACAGCCTAGCAAAGGAGAACGTATTCGCCTACAGACCGGATGATGTGCGTGGATTGTGGATTGTTGTTCTGGTCGCCTTCTGGTGGCTCTTGGTTCCCAGCTGTTACGGGGCGCATCTCTTTGAACGGGCGAATATTTCTCACGGGTCTGATTCGACGACCAAAAAAAAGAAGTCGCCATTGTAATTTCGGATAACTCGCGCATCTGGACTCGTCTTCTCGAAAAGCGTCGAAAGGGTAGGAAATCGGAAGACTAACGGGGTTTAAAATAGGAGGCCGTTCGGTTCCCGCCACCGAAACGGTTATCACCTCGTCGCGGGTAAATGTTGGGCCCCTTGCAAATAAGCAATTGGAAAAGTTTGCGCCGACGCTATTGGATTGCCAGGCAAAATGGCAGCCAATCATTACAGGGAGAATCTAGGAGAATAGTGATGCACGTGGACACGTGCTGCAGGCGTGTCTGGGCTTAAGTGGTTATTCTGGGTTGCGAATCGAACTGGGGAGACTGTTTCTGCTGCATATTTACAATCTGCTATAGCCTGGGATGTCATTATTTTGCTTTTGAGCAATCTGAACGTGGGGTTGCCTGGTTGGCCGTGAGAAAGTGGCGACCAGGACGGAGAATACGAGAGATGGGTTAACAGCAGCCCGCAAACATATAATGACTTGCACAATCCTGCACGTGTGGGAGCGTTGAGTGCGGCTGAGTCCTATATTGTGGGCATACCCTTGTGGCAGGGTAAATCTGGATGTAGATCCTGGCAAAAGCTGTCATGTACGTAAAAATGTGTCGTCGTGGTTCAACAGCTCCGTGGAAGTGATCGTGGTCTGATAAAGTGGGCGCGGTTGACTCACGTCTTGCAGCTTCTGCATTTGCACACACCTGGCGGTCAACTCAAGGAGTTGATGCACAGAAGGCGTGGAGATGCCGGACTTCGACTTAATCGAGCAAAGCGGCATCGGCCAATGAGGGAAGGAGGATAATGTCTCAATCATGTCTCGATTAATGGTGTTAGCTAGAGCAAGTGGGGATCGAGAGACGAAGATGGAATGGTGAAAGGGCGGGGGCCTGCCGGTACTGGAGGATGGCAATTGGCAAAGAGCAGAATGACGAAGCAAATGAGCTGCACCCTGTGCACAGACTCTCGGTTACAGACACAAGCTCGAGCAAGGAGAGACAAGGCACTTGAGCAATGTGGTAAGTACATGGATCGTTCAGTAAAAGTAAGTACGGTGTGTACAACTGGAACCACTTGTGACTCGCCTGGCCAAGGAGGCCGGGCGATGCGCTGAGCAAAGCTTCGGTTAAGTGCCGATAGATGGTTTCGTGCCAAAGCACCGACTCATACGCCTACTACTTTGGGACCTCGACAAATCATTATTGCGATTTGGGCGATTTGCACTGGAGGGGCTGTACTGTACATAGCTTGAACGGGAGATTGTAGAGACCTGGGCGCGTGTTGATGCACTCAATGCTACAAATATGGGTGACATGAAAGGCATTAATCGTGCGCTTGGGTGGTGTATCGAAAGTGGGAAGTTGGTGTCAAGGTACAACTAAAGAAAGTCAGCAGATACAGCCGTGAAGGTGGGGCGAGCTGTGCGAGAGGTGCCAGCAAAGAAAAAAACAACGAGGACCCACGGGAAGGACGTGTGGAAGAGTACTGTGCACCGGAGGTAAGATGACAGGGTTGAGTCAGAGTTTTCCAGCTCATCTCGTTTGAGGGATGCGGGGAAGGCGTGGCAGTGTGATGAGTGCACTGGGTATGGACTATAATTATTCAAGGGGAGAAAGAGAGGGGCGCGTGACACGGGGGCTTCAGGCAAAAGGTGAAGAATGCCAAAAGGCCAAAAGGCCAAATGATAGCCATCTATGTAAGTACGAGAAGAGCGCACAAGGGAGAAGGCAGAAGGGAGTAGATGGGGGCGGATGGGGGCAGAGCTCAGACAAGAAAGAGCAGACCAGACCAAAACAAATGAGACAAGAAGGAGCAGACCCGACAGAGTGGTGAGTGGAGTCGGCAAAGCGAAGATGGAAAGAGCACTGGGCCAGTGGCAGGCGCGCGGAATCTTGGATCAGCAGCCGCCAGCGAAACGGCCAACCGATCAGCTCGGATCCAACGAAGGGCGCTGCAGTGACCATGGCCTCGGATGCGAACTAACGCTCTGAGCCCTTCAACCCCTGGGCCATGGCGTAAGTCGGTATCTTTTTGCTCTGATGATTGTGCGCATTATTGGAACCTGTGTAAGTCCGTACACATGGCCACATGTACATTCATCTGCGCATTATGCATTCTCCGTTGCTTCAGCATGTCTGATGAAGAGAACTGAGAACACTTATCGACTCTTGTATTTTTTTTCTAAGTACGTGTGTATGTGGTATGCCCGCCAACAAACCAAAGAAAGCTTCTACCATTAAGTACATCGACGTGAGCATTCCACGCATGTAATGTACATTGGTGGTAGACACATAAGTAGGTACGGTACATACCTGGGCTAAACCGGTCTGACTCTTGTCCTCGATGCTGTACCAAGTCTCCATCTCCCACTTCCGATCCTGCTTGCCAGCTGCCACCCGCCCCCCAGAACCATGTCACCTGCTGTGCGCCATCACAATCCCGTCTGACTGAATTCACAATCTCGCAAGCAACCCGGCCCGCCACGGAACGTGCATGCAGCAGACAGAGCAACGGCCGGTCGGTGCTGATATAGCGCCCAACTAGGCGTGACGCAAAGCGAGCAGAGTGAGACGTCCACAGCATATGCTAAAAGCGCAAAGGGATTGGACAGGCCAATCACACATACCCATCACATTGACGAATTGACGAGTTCGGGCCCTCACAACACGCAGCACATGATCCATTTCTCATGCGATGCGGCAACTGCAGTTTTGAAGCCCAACCAACGCTTCGACATTGCGGCAGTACGTTGTGCCCGATCCGATGTAGGCGCTGCGGCTCGAAATCCACGAGCCTTCTTGTGCAGCCATCACGGATGAGCAAATGGACGCAGGCGGGTATGACTGCGCACGCCGTAGCGTGGGCGGTGGTGTTGTGGAACCACGCGCCCAACTGGCGCAGCAAAGCAAGCAAGTAATCAAGCAACAAGCAAGCAAGCCGTCGAGGAGGGGGATGAGAAATGCGCATCATTCCCGCACCTTCCTGGATAGATAGCTCCCACCCCCCATCTTACCATACATAGTTGGTTCAGCGCATACTTACTTACATTTCCATAGACACTAGGTACAAAAGAAGCGGTCGGTAATCGCTCGAACCCCCACGGCAGCGGGGGGCCAAGTGCGGTTGCGGTTGCGGTGTGTGATGTGATGTGATGTGATGGGTCTGGTGGATGACTGGAGGATGACGATGGTCGAGCGCTACGATCCATTGCGGACCACAACATCGAGCCGCTTTCGACGGGTGTATCACAGAGGACTGGAGTAAGATACAACGCCTTTGAACTTCAGGCCGTGGGGATACGTTGTCATTCCGCGGGACTGTTCAAGCTCACTCAGAATTGTATAGTCGTATGTATGCTACCGTCAGGAGCCTCATCCTGAGTGTCGCGATCGTCATGGGGGAGTTGAGTAGGTAATTTCTGCGCCCTTGGTCTAGGGCGCCACTACCGTTGTCGAGTAGCTCGTCATGAGTGACGTGCTACCGTGACATTGCTAGCCACAGAGAGAAAGGAGGGGAGGGAAAGGAGAAGGGGCAGAGGAAGGGATGGTATCATCAGGGCAATATAGTACTAGAGTAGGGCGGGCGAAGATTTGCTGGTATAGAACCTTGGTAGTTTCTGTGGGTGCCTGTCGCCATCGCCATAGCACACGTCGATGGATATACATGCGAATTTCACTCACCTTACGAACAATACGCCCAGACAGACAAGGCGGTACTTCGTTTCCGCCCCATCGCGCTTTCAGTCTGGGACTGGCTACTCGGAGCTGGAAAAGATAGCGAGGGGGCTAGAAATGAAGAAACATCAGACATCGGACATGGCAGAGCAGAGCAGAGCAGAAGCGTCACACGCGCTATACATGTTTGGGAGCTTTGCTGGCACTGGGGGCGGCGTGCATCTGGCGGGAGGAGGTTGTGCGAGGGACGCATGAAGGCACAGGCGCAGACACTGGCGCAGCCTTTTCGTCGGGCATATTGTGTCTGGCTCCAATGGGCACGCGCGCGAACAGAAGAAAAAAACGACGCGCTAATAAATAGATTTCATTTCTGGCGGAGCGGCAAGGCGCTCCCGAGCGAAGGGATGCATATGTACGTGTATGTGAATAGTGCTTGGCGCCTCCTGCTGAGACGCAGTTTGCGCACATCACACATGGCACGGTCTGTCACGGCGCCGGCAGAGAGGGCGAATGGTTCGAGGTGGCAGAGGCCATCCGCGAGTATCGCCGGCGTCGTGTTTGATGAGTGTGCGGAGTTGGACGAGAAGCGGAACAATGCTCGATAAGGGGAGGGGGAATGATGCGACAGGCCGAAGCCAGGGCTGCTGCAGTAGAGAGACACTGGGCTCACATTTTCACGCATACCACACGCAACATAAGACAAGCAGGCAGCGGGTTGCAAGAGGTGCAAGAGATGCAAGAGATTCGAGCAATGACCACAGGCGGTGGTAAGGGCGACGGCAACGGGAGCAGCTTGCTCGGCCGGGCTTTTCCCCGCTGGGCGCTGAGTGGAGGAGCTACGACGGGCGGCGACGTGGTAGTGCCCAATAGATGAGTGAATTGAATGGATTGGGGGGCGCGGAAGGCCAGACGGACAGACGGACTTGCGGGATGGGAGGGAAGTGGAGGGAGCGGAGGGGAGGGCGAGCAAGACACGGTGACTAGCAGCACCGGAAGGGAATAACTGTCAGATGGGGGTTTTCCTGGGGTTTGGATTGGTTGTAGGTTTCGAGGTTAGTCGTCGGCGGCGGTTTGGGGAGCGTACTCGTAGGTACGGTGTATGGGGGATAGATGGACACAGCTACCGCGCTACAGCGCTACAGCAGGCTAGAGAGCTTGAGAGCCCCGAGTGCGCGAGTCTTTTCGAGTCTACTTAGTGCTGTAGAGACGACTACTCACTACTTACCCGTCCAGCACACCGGCGGCCCACTATAGCAAAAGGCCCACAGGCCCACCCGCTTCCGCGCATGGGTTTAGTGCCTCGGTGCGGTTGTGGGCGTGCTGTAGGTGCTGCCCACCGTGCAGTAGCGTGCCAACGAATTCCCTGGCCCTTCTTCCCTGGCGGGTTGTGCCCTGGTGGCCGCCGCTGGGGCCCGTCTGGCTGTTCGCTCGAACCTGTTCTCGTCGTTCTTGTCTGTCTGTGCGAGTACTGGCTGGCGGAGGTCCTGGAGCTCCTGGTGGTGTCTGCGCCTGTGTGTGCTGCGTCCAGAGGCCAGCATTCCATGTCGACTTGTCTGCGAGCACTAGGTATGTGCTGTAGGTACTTACTTTAGACTAAACTCATGCATGTCGTCGGTGTCTATTCTGTCTTGTCTTGTCTTGTCGTGACTTGTCTTGTCTGTCTGTCGGTCGGTTTGTCTAGCTGTCGGTCTTGTCCCAAGTTGGCTTGCCCCATGGCTCCAGGGCTCTCCACCACTACCACTACCTCCCTAGTACCTGTAAGTAGGCATGTATGCCTGTATGCCTGTAGGCGGTAGGCGGTAGGCGGTAGGCGGTAGGCCGTACTTAGTAGCCACGCTCCCTGTGCTCCACTCTGCCATGCTCCCATGTCCCATGCTTCCATGCACATGCGCCCCAAGCTCCCTCTCCCCTCTCCCCACCGCCTAGCGCGTCGAAAAAAAAGCCGCCGACCTTGGAGAAGCCCAGCGGGACATGGGCCCAGCCGACCAGGGGCCTTGCGCTTCTCTTGCTTCTTCTTCTTCTGCTGCTGCTACTGCTGCTGCCGCTGCATGGATCATTCGCTGTCGGCGGTGATCCTCCTCATCATCCTACGTGCTTTATTCACCGCACATTTCTTTTATCACTCTGCCCTGGCCCTGCTCTGCCTGCCACCTGCCACCTGCCACCTGTGGCCCCTGCGCCTTGTCTCTTCTCATCTGTATTCTCTTGCAGTCGCACGCCCGATATACCCTCCCTTCTCCCCCAAATCTAACTCTGCTCTTCCGTTCTCTGCTCTCTGCAACTTGACCCTCCGTCAATCGTGTGCGCCTCACCACCGCCCTTGACCATCTTCCTGCCTTTGCTTACGTCGTCGTTTACTGTAACTGCGGACCATCTCTTCTGCCATCCTCAAACGTCAGCGCCAGCATTGGTCCTGTCACCGTCATCCCAGTCGTTGTTGTGTGGTGGGAGCTGCACGCTGCAAAACTACCTCCGCAGACGACCTCCAACATCAACTATCATCAACTTGGACGAACCGCCTCCAATTATCCACCACAACCGGCTATCCGCGTGTGCACTGCCCGCTCGCCAGCCGAATTGCATCCCCTCTATTCTGGGCCCGGATATTTGAGTCTTTGCTTTTTCGCTGGCCCCTCCCTCGCTCTTTCCCTCGCACTCTTGCGCGCCTTCCTAGCCTAGCTTGCTAGTTTAACTATTCTTGCGGGTGTCGTCTCTTACCGGCGACGCCCCATCAGACACCAGTCACGCTGGCTACCCAAACGCTTCCTGCTCTCCAAAACCCCCACGGTCATTACCCCCATCACTTCCAACCTTCTCTGACTCCCCCGTATACCGACGGCCCCAAGCCCCCCAAACCCTCCAGCCATACCGGACTCGCAACCCCTCCTCACGCTCGTTCCGCTGATTTAGACCGCTCATGGTTGGCCCCTCAGGCCGGGAGGGGCTCTGACAATAAGATCTCAATGTCGCAACCACCGGCGGCAGGATCGCCCCCAACTTCTGTCGACGATAGGCCTCACAGATTTCGCCAGCAGTCAACCCCGCACATGTCCCCCGTTCATCAGCGCCCCTCTACGCACCCCCTTCAAAGAGAACCGGCTTTTGATGGCCCAGTCAGCCAGGCACTCTCTCTACCACCTCTCCGCCAACTATCCAGTACCCCTCCAACCCCCTCTGATCGGCGGACGGGAAATCCCCTGGGAGTTCACTCCATTCTTAACCCTCAGGCTGATCTGGCCGAGCAGCAGCGAAACCGCAGGCGGAGTGCATCACAATTGGAATCTCCCTCCCCCGTAGAGACACAACCCTCACAGAGTCTCCCTTCAATCAGCAGGCCTACTAGTGTCGACTCTACACAGGACGATGGCCTCCCCAACCGATCATTTCCGCCTCCAGGGAGACCCACACGACATGTCCCAAGCCCACGTTCCCCGAGCTTGCACCGCACACAAAGTCTCGGGACTCTGAATCCTCCGGTTCTCAATCCTCCAACTGGCACCATTGATGCGCACCAGTCGCCTTTTCTCTCTGCTAGCACCAGATCATATGATCCAATTACAGCCCAGTCGGCTCTACCAACCCCCCCTGCGGGTGGGCGGCCAACGTATTTCCCATCTGTGCCTCCAACGGCACCAACACCACCTCCGAACTTGAGCCGTGGTGAGGCCCACCGTCCGTTTCCACAGTCTGGCACGGCCAGCCCAATTGCATCCTTTTCACCCCATAGCCGGGCTGCTTCTATTGCATCTAGCCAGTTCGAGGGCCCAGGGCAGCAAAGTGCCTATGCATCCGTGCCGCCCAGCTCCCATGGTGAGGGAAATCGAATCCCTATGGAAACCGAACGTAACATGATCCACATGGCGCCCTCTGGACAGAGCAGTATTCAGCTCATGACAATAACAAGCCAACAAGGCCATCATGTGCAGATCCCTGTCGATGTTCAGGCCGCCTCCAAGGTGGCTGATGAAAAGAGAAAGCGCAATGCTGGCGCTTCTGCAAGATTCCGGGCTAGAAGGAAAGAGAAGGAACGAGAAGCCTCCATGAGCATCACGAGGTTAGAGCAGCAGCTCCGCGAAGCAATTGAAGATCTTGATTTCTACCGGACTGAGCGAGACTACTTCAAGTCGATTGTTTTTCAACAACCTGGCGCAGAGCGGCACTACGGCCGACCACCTTCACCACGATTGAGACGTCTATCTACTGCTCCTTCCAACGCACCTTCATCCACGACTGGAGGGGGATCGGGCTCTCCGTACTCCGCCTATGAAGAGGAACCAAGAGAATCGGAACGAAATGTTCGACGGAGAACCAGCAACTACCACCCTCCTTCTGGGCCTCCACCTCCACAAGCAAACGCATCTGGCCCTCCACCCCAAAGCTTTTCCACCCAGTTTCCCCCAATGAACACTGGCCCTGGACCTGCAATGCACCAAAACAGGACCCAATCAACACAGCAATATAACATGCACGAGCAGCAACCCCCTTCGGAACAACCGATCTACCGCAATCCGTTTGCTTCTGACCCTGCTCGATATGAAGCTAGGAATTGGACCCCAGCACACGAGAACCAACGATGATGGAGAAGCCTCTCTACCCGCCAAGTATCGTCCTTTGCTGGATGAGAGGCTGGGAAATCGTTATTCATTTCGTGTGTATACTTTGATACCCCACACTTGGAAATAGCACATGGTTTCCTTTTTTCTTCTCTTCCAAGCATTGCATAGGACGTCTTCGGTTTTCTCTTCCTTGGCGCTGCAGTGTCTCCACGTGGACTTCATTTCCTTGGCTGCTTGCCCATGTGGTATGACATCTATGCATGTCTTTTCTTTTCCGCTACAACAAGTTTTCTTTTGTTCGATATACCCACGCATGTACACTGCCAGCGCCACTGTTCCTCCAGCTTATCTATTGCTGTTATACATATATCATCAGCTATCTAGAGCTCTCAACCTTAGAGTTATCTGTCCTCACGGACCCCTTTGTCATACCCAAGAATGTCTTCCACTTTCCTACGCCCTGCACTTTGTCGCTCCAGAGCACTATCTTTCTATATGTATTATACCAGTTGCGCCAACTTTCTCGAATTTCAGAAGAACGATCTGAGTTTCAGCTTTGTAATCTTTGCCCGCGTCGCCGTGCCTCAACAGAGCATGTATAACCGATTGCAACATGTCAAAACACGCAAGCATTGGCCTCAATCTTCGGCGGCTTTATTAGAGTGCCAGAAGATATTTTTGACTTTTTTCCGCTTCATGGTGTCAAAAAAGGAACCCACCAACAAGCCAGCTATAATTCTATTTTTCAATGTCGTTCACTTTACCAAACTTAGAAACTCAAGGCGCCTTGGTACAATCTCAGCCACCCACAGAACTATCGAGGCTTGCCAAGGGATGCTACAAATGGAAAAGCTCCTAGGCCCATCGTTGGATCGCGGAAGCGCGGATTACAAGCCAGTGTGAGCTCTAAGACATTCTAACATTTTAGGTTTGACGATGCTCAGCGTTCTCTGGTGATGTTATCTACCAGATGTGCCTGAAACCATACAGTTCTAATTGTCGCTGTCTCATTTCGTTCCTAGGTCAATAGCTATTCGGCGCTTGAGTCCAAACTTTGGGCAAAGTTGTTTCGGGTGTTATTTCTTGATTTGCTATAGAAACAATTCTTGAAACCTTGAAGTATCTGTTCCAATCAGATACTGGCGCATACAGAAACTCTCCTTCTATGTGAGGCGTCATCCACAAGGCAGAGTTTTGACCACGTTTCCGTGATCAGCGTTGCATATACTTCCGGTCAGCCACTTCACCAGAATTTGCCGTGTTGCTCAAGTCAAGGCCAATGCTATTTGGTCTCGATATTTGGGTACCAGGTAGGAGGCTCACACTAGCTCGTTCTCTTACGCCTTATTACCGGACTGTTCTCCGGCGCGGGCCGATCATAGACCTTCTAGAGAGACTGCTGGAGGCGTACGCTAGCACTAGGTGATACCAAAATTTTGTCCGAGCCAGAGCTGTAGAAAACAGATGCACATGCCTACTGGGGCAATTTTACAACACTGAGGATTATAGAAGATGCTAGAGCTTCCATGCATCTAAAGGTCAGTTTGCACGGTATCTTTCTCGTTCCAAAAAGCCTTGTAGATCCAATAGGAGCTTCAACCTAACCCAACTACCGGTGGCATGCCTCCGGTTCGTCCACAAACGGCCCGACTACCCCATGAGATTTTGCTCTCGGACCTCCGTCCAGCCCTACCGATGCTAAAGGGGCATTCTGGACTGTATGGATAAAGATGATACAGGCAGCGATGTCCCTGTTTTTGCGGAACTGTGCCGATTCCCCGTTTCCAAACTATCTTCATGGTTTACCTGATTAGGAATTGTCATTGGACAGAGAGAGTATAGAGGGAAAAGACCGCCCATCAAGCGACTGAGTTGGATCAGTGCCGAAAGGATAATACTCTAGCGGATGTTACTGTGTGCTTGACAGTAGGATTGATGCTAAAGCTCGACATGCCCTGTGCTCGTATGTGTCGTTGTGAGCTGAGGCGAGGGATGAGGAAGGTGGAAGGGTCAACTGGTTGGTGCAGCGATCATCGCCTCCACCACACGCCCGAATAATTTCACCTCACGCCTCATGCGCCACTAAACTTCCAAATCAACGTGGTCGTCCATTCTGCCCTCTTGATGCTGCGTATGACCCCTTAGAGCGCATCGCATCGCATTACCTACGCCGCCAACGCATTGCCCACTGTTCCGTATGCTATTGCGGCCGCTAGGAAACCGCCCGTGATCCCCGCGGCAGTCGGGCCACACCGCTTCTTCCTTTCGGCCATCAGCATCATCATCATTATCAGAAGAGCCGGGTGTCGCTAACATTTAAGAGTGGCACTGCTTTCTTGAATCATGCTGACCGCTTCGTGGGGTTGAAGAGACTTGCTCACCTCGGTTGACCATCCACCACTTATTATTTGAAGCGCAGCAGTCGATGCCACGTACAGCATGGATGGGTATACCCGAACCCCACAAGCCGTGCGTCCGAGATGCCGGACATACTTCAGTTGCTAGTGTCCTGCAAACAAGCGTTGCGATGGGGATGGGCCGCCTCCCAAGATGTCCTACATTTCCTAGAAGATGATATTACCTTGCCTGTTTCTTACCTTCGTGCATGCGGTGCAGAGGGTCGGGATCCTACGCCACGCAATCGGATCTCACAGCGCAAGGACAATGGCTATTCCCTCACCGGTTTCCTCTGTCTCGGTGCCCAGTGTGTAATTAAAATATACGGGGAATTGGCTCGGATAAGCAGCACGAGGTCATCCACAGAAGCACGGGAAAGGCAGTGATTTGAGTGTCGAGAACCTGAATTTCGGCTTGACCGATGCTCTGGTGAGAGGAACCAGTCGTGCGAGCATGGTCACTTGCAGTGGGAATTAATCACCCCAGGCGAGTTTACCAAGTCTACCAGGAACATATCGTACATACATGCTTACTCGACGGTGCTCACTTACGTAGTCACATACATTATCTACCCACGTACTTACATACCACCAACTGCGCTGTACGGTAGCCCTACGGGTGGCTAGGATGGCCGTCCCCTCGAAACCCCAGACCCCCAAGTCCTCCTGACCTGCTTCCTTGCTATGCGCATCCTTTCCCTTTGTTTGTCCAGCTGCAGTGGTTGATTTCAGCAGTGCACGAGGAGGATACAGAAAGTCCTGTTGGGTCGATAGTCCCACCTCGACACGTGTATGTCGACTTCACCGCATATTCGTATGCATGTCTTCCTGCGTGCCCCTAGCCATCGAATCGAGTCCCCCTGTAGTACACCGAAGGCTGCTCATGACTATTGCCATCGTCACACCCTCTTCAACAGAGTGCGCGCTGCTCCGCCTGCAAGCAGCAAATCCCTGGCGCATCTCCATGTCGACGTGACCCTCCCTTAAAGTCATGGCCTTCCCTATTTAGACAAGCTGCTAGAAGCACACACATCCCTTTGCACTCAGCCGCCAACAAGGCGTGCATGTCGAGGCGGCCGACCAGCAAATGTCGCACAGCGTCCACCTCGCCTCCCCCAAAGAGCCGAAAGAGCAAGGCGATTGCAATACAATAATATGCAGACTGCACGACCAACACATCACTTCTGAGTTCTGGCACCGAGAGATCCCTGTAGCCCGCAATCGGCGCTCGCGTCGTCGAGTCCTAAGTGGTAGGTCTCGTACAACACCAGCCGTTTGAGAGAATGATGGGCTGCCCTCAACGAAACTCTCCACGCCCTCACCAAATTTCACAACGCGGGGCAACCGCCCGTCCGTTGACTCCGTTTAACACCACCCCACCTCTCCCGGTCAGCGCTTATGCATGTGATGGGGCATGTCGGGCTTGCGCAAGATGCTAGGAAGCGAGCCTTGTGCATGGTCTCCATTACCGTACGGATGGTTGCACGGCATGTCTTTCGCCGCCGCCGCCGCCGCCGCCGCCGCTCCTGGCGAGTGGCACTTTACAGAGTATCTATGTTGTAGATACAAGGTGATTAGTAAAGGGCTGCCTCTACAATGATATACATCCAATATGGACATAGAGTGCCTTCTATCCCTACTTTCCGAATCTTTTACTTTCCTTGAACTAGACTGAAAGGACCGAAAAGAAGACCAAAAGGTAGAAAGAGAAAATGAAACACGAAAAATGGTCAGGGGAAGGGGGGGTGGCAGTCTGTAGATCGCAAATCGTAAATCGCAAATCACACGAGAACACTTTTGTGTCTGGTTTCCTACCATAGTTTCCGATTTGTAGATTACTCATGAGATTACAGGTGTCACCTCTCGGACGTCAAAACCTCGGAGGCGCCCAAATTCGCGTTTCATTAGGTATGCTACACTGTGAAGTTTCTCTTTT
>JAQGEP010000038.1:0-137106 GCA_028476805.1 Acrocalymma vagum
AAAGTTATAATAATATATAATTTTAAAATTTTAAAATCTAGATTTTACTATCTAATAGTAAAATTTACTTTTAGTTTCCTTCTCTAGTAGGATTTTATTATTTTATATTATAAAATACACTATCTAGTTATAAAACTAAGGGTGATTAGAAATCCGTTTCATGCCCGGGTGGGGAAATTGGCGAGGATTTACCCCACCTGGGCGTAAAACGCTGTCCTATAGGGTGCGAGAGATGGTCTGTAACGGCTGTTACAGGAGACACTTGTTGAGAACTCACCAGAAAACAGAAGAGCGAAGCGCGCGGGTTAAGTATGACAGGTTGACAAGGCACCATAGAAGTCAACCTGATACCCCGCCAAGGGATTAGTGGTCTTACGTCTCCGCCCGGTCACGTGGTCCCACGGTCCCATGGCTTGGCATACCGCGACGCTTGGGACCATGGGACATCCCATGGGAATCCCATGTGGGATTTAGGAGAAATCCCATGAGACACTATGTATATAAGCAATAGACAATGGGCTCCTAGAGACCGTTGTGTTCAATCTACTATTACTACTTGGACATACTACTCTTCTGCTTTACCCCCCGTGAAAAGCCTCATCACTGCACCTCGGACACAGTCATCCCAGAGAACCAACCCTAAGCCTTAACACCCACGTCAAGTCTTAACAACACTAAGCAGAACACTACTGAGACTTAAGACAGATAGATAGTAATTGTTAAGAATTAAGTAGCTAATAAGTAGATATTTAATTACTATTTATAATATTTCCTAATACGCAGTAGTCTACTCCGCTTGATTCTCTACCTATCTACCGACTGCGGGTTGCTCAATCGAACGCCCAAACAACACTACAGTAGGCAGAGCAATGGCACAGAATTGAGATAACAGGTGTGTATTGATAGTAAGACGAATCCTCAGTGAGCCTAAGGGTTCGAGGTGGTTATATATATTATACGGCACGTGACCGGTCCATACACGGAGAGGTGTCGAAGCAGTAGTTGCCCAGAATAACCATGATAGGAAGTAACTCAGCACGGTGGGCGAGAAGAGGATATTTTCCCAGTGATCTACTATTTACATAGAAGATCTGATATTTGGCTTGTGGTTACGAATGAATTCTTCGTGGGGCAGAGTAAGAAGCACGACATGAATATTGCACATTGGCTGAAAGGAATGTCATCAAAACATTTTATCTTGCACAAAGATTGAATTGTCTACGAGACTCAACCCATAGAGTGGTATATACTGCATAAACAAATTCAGTATTGCAAGGCTTAATAGCGATAATACAAAACAAACCCATCCATGATGTAGGAGAGCTGGTGGATTCAAAAGTCATATGCCATACGATACTGATATATACGCACGGTCAGTCTTAACCATATATACGACTCAACTCCGTCTACAACTTAGAACGTCGCTGTAGATACAGCCTAATCCCAATAGCAACTTCGCCACGTTAGCTTGTGATAACTTGGAACAGAATTTTTCACACGGGCCTACAATTGCACACAACAATTCACGAAAAACGAAATAAAGCAAGGGAATGAACGAGAATCTCAGTGCTCATGCTTCGACCTTTACTTACCGACAGCAGCCACAGCACCCTTCAATCCAATCAAGCCAAATAGCCAGCTTCCCCATCCTAGAGGACGACCTTGGCGGTCAAAATTTGGCTTAAGTTCGTTCATACCAGCAAATTTCTGCTGTTTCTTGATCGTATACGGGGGGTAGCGAATGTCGAGCATGCTCTCAATCCAGGCCGGAGTTGTCGTGACAGAGCGCCTGTGTGTGAAAACATCAAATGATGCCTTTCCACGGTAAGCGCCCTGTCCAGAGGTTCCTACGCCACCAAATGGCATTGTAGGAATGGAAGCGTGGAAGTAGCCATCGTTAAGAGAGGCGCCACCAGAGCGAGTTTGTGACAGTACTATTGATATCGTTAGACCGGTTAGGCAAGTGGTTTGCGTTTTCAACTTGGATTGTACCTTTCTCCATTTCCGCTTTGTTACCGAAGGGGTAGAGGCCCAAAGGAGTGTCATGCACCTCGTTTGCGATTTTTATAGCCTCATCCAAATCTTGGACCGAGAGGATGGGTAGCAAAGGCCCAAAGCTTTCGTCTTTGATAAGGCTATCATCAAGACTCTCGACTTGCACTACGGTCGGCTCAATGAATAGATCACTCTCATCCATTGTTCCGCCAACCAAGATTTTACCGTTGCTTGAGTCTAGCATATTCTTCAATCGTTGAAACTGCTTCAAGTTGACGATACGTCCATAGTCTGGCGATTTGCGCGCTCCCTGAGGGTAAAACTCTGCGAGCGCGTTCTTGATCTCACGCACGAAAGGTTGGACCATTTCACGGTCAATTAGGGTGAAGTTTTGGCTCACGCATACCTGGCCGGCATTCAGTGTCTTAGCCCATAACAATCGTTTCGCTGCTAGTTTGGGGTCGGCATGTTTGGTGATAATGGCGGGATTTCTTCCTCCAAGCTCCAGCGTGACGGGTGTGAGAGTCTCGGCCGCCTTCTTTGCAATGATCTTTCCGACGGTTTCGGAACCAGTGTAGAAGATAGTGTCCCATTTTTGATCCAGGAGTGCAGTGGTTTCAGGAATCGCACCTTGAACGATGGTGTAGCACGAGGGATCAAGCGACTCTGACAGGATCTTTTGCATGACGGCGGCGGCGTGAGGCGCCGATTCGGAGGGCTTCAGGACAGCGGTACAACCGGCAGAGATAGCTCCAATAAGGGGCCCAATGGAAAGCTGGATGGGAAAATTGTATGCACTGAGTTTGAGGTCAGCTTTTTACGACTCCTCATTTCCATAGCTGCGACGACAATAACATACCCAATGATCAAGGCCGTGCCTAGCGGATCCTTCCTGATCCTTGGGCCAAAGAACTTGTTGGCGAGAGCAATGTCTTCGGGTTTCTCGTCCTTGGCGTAGCGCTCCAGGTTGTTGGCCATAAAGATGCAGTCATTCATGCACCAAGATATCTCAGTGAGATAGGTCTCGAACGTTGACTTGCCGAGATCACGCTTGCATGCTTCGAGGACGGCATCATGATTGTCTTTAAACGCCCAATATAGCTTCCTGAGCTGCTGGCGCCGGAACTCGAGTGGCCGTGTCTTGTGGGAGAGGAAGCTGGCGCGCACCCGGCCTACCGTCGGGGCGATGTCCTCGAGGGAGGTATGCTCGAAGGGGGGAAGCTCCGGCATCGCGTTGAGTGTACTAACGTGCTGGTTGAGTCAATGGATCAAAGAGATGATGAGCCAAATAAGCCAGGACAAAGTAACCTTTGACTACAAACCTTTGGAAAAGTGTTGGTGACCCCTTTTGAAGCGTAAAGCTCCCCGACACTTGCGTCGAAGCTGCCTTTTCACATTCGCGCGCCGTGCCTCGGCCCTTCCCTCTTCATGCCAGCCCCGCTTTTACTATGCCTTTTTAGGAAGGGCCGAGACAGTCGTACCACAACCTCGCATCTACTTATTTCGCCTGTTACCAAAATACCCGGAGCTGCCGAACACCTCAATCGTCACAAGCTGGTGAATCTCATTGGCAAGTATCTAGCATGACACGGACATGCCTTCAACGTACGTCTTAATAGCGATGAATAATAGTCAGATTGTCGACATTCTCTATACATCACGACGACCGCAAAATGTCTGTTGCCCACATACATATCTTGGACATGGGACAGCGCACATGTGAAGAAGTATATCTGGTGGAACAACTAGAACATGAATAGGCGGGCGTGGAAAGATTACTAATACACAATGTCAAAAGAAAAAAGGTATGCGGCCGAAACCAGATATCTCAGTAAAAAAAAAACAGAAATACAAAAGTGCAAAGCGTACAATTACAGAGCGAGGTGACCAAACGCATAGTCCACTTTGAAAAGCGAAAGTAAAATACAAAACCGGGTATTCCATATCCAAATCCGTCAAGTCATATCAATCCATCGTGATGCTCGTATGCTGCTGTTTAAGTTCAAATCCACGCTATGCGCATGCTATATCCAAGAGTTGTACAAGGGGAAAAAAATGACAAAAAGGACAAACAACAGAGAACAAGGTTGCGAAGACGCTGAAAAGTTAAAAAAGACCGAAGTCCCCGCGAAAATGTGCAGTCCACACGTGGCTTCAAAGTGAGTTTTGAACGACAGTGTTGACCTTGAGAAACGAATGAGCGTGGGTGTGTAGGGTCAAGGTGATGTTTTGGCAAAGCGGAGTAGCGCTGGGCTCAAATGCCCCAACCGTCCCAACCACGCCCCATCACCTTCTCCAACACGCTAACAACCCCGTCCAGCAACTCACCCAGTCCATCACCCCCAGTTCCCATGCCAGCTACAGCACCACCTACACTCTCTCTTCCCTCTGAAGTCGAGTCTCTCAACCTGGTCTTGAGCCACCGGAGCAGGCTTGCACATCCAGCTTGCCAATCCGAAACTTCACGAGGCCACTGAGGGATGAGCCCGAGAAAGTCGAGCTCAACCAGTGCAGTGGAGAGAAACGACATCGATGCTTGCATGGCTTCAGAGTGGGAGAAAGTAGAGGTGGTGCTATGTGGAGTAAGGGGGGCGGGGGATGTGCGCTGACTGGGAACCAAACCGATTGCCGCTGACTGTGTGAGGTCCATAGACGCTGACGAGTTGGGTGTGAGCAGTGCATGAGGGCGTGTTGGAGTTGAAGGAGTGTAGTGACTGGAAGTACGATTTGAGGAATGCGGCGTGTATGGCGGTACACCAAAATTCCGAAGGTGCGTCCCCTGCGAAGAAGTGCTGACTCTCGTACTAGCTGCGACCGTCATAGCCCAGATGACCAACGCTGCAAAGTAGAGGCCCATGTCAGCCCCCATGTTGAGCCTGTATGTATGTGGTGATGTATTAATCGCTTGTTGAAGGATTTCAATGGCAAAACGAAGAGCATCCTTCGCGGGCAGATTATTGGACGCGGGTGGTACGGGAGCCCAAAGGCCACTAATCCACGTCCGTAGCGAGGTCTTGAGCTCATTGTAGTCCTGGAGAGAATGAATCTTTTCTGACAAGACCCAAGACTCGCCAGGAATAGCCAACAGTGCTCGAATCGGTGTGACCTGAAGCAATTTTGCAGTCAAGAGGTTATGCTTAGTGAGCGGAGATGGATCTAGTAGATGCTCGATATTAGTCACCACTGGCGGCGCAAGATATGGCGCAGGATTGCTGAAATGATTATAATAGGCTGCAATGAGAAGAGAGGATTGGAATGAATCCAATTGCCCAGGACTCAAGTTTGGCGTAACTTCGTAAACGTATACAGGTAAGTGAGCCCGTTGCTGGACTGCAACTGCCCATTCGGAGGTATCCGTCGCATCCCACATTGAGGAGTGCGCAGGGAATGGGAGATCGAGGCCAGAATATTGGATAAGCGATTGCGGCGATTCGCGTGCGAGATGTATGGCTTGTTGATATTCTAAGATATAGCAACAGAGAAGCAAGCGTTGCCGACTAGCAAGCTCGATCCACTGCGTCCATTGTTCGTGGGTAGCGTTCAGGGGTTGTGTCAGAGTCATCATTTGTGTAGTGATGAACCTGAAGTTGTCCGTTGCCTTGGAAGATGTTAGAACGAGCACTGTAACCCTCCATAGATACACATACTCTTTGATACACTGTTCCAAACCGCGGAGACAGTGTGTTAGCTGCGCGCCGGGCTCGATATTGAGAGAGCACTTCGATGAGAAAAAGAGCCTGCTCGTCGCATAGGCGCTCTGATTCAGTAACGACATCAAGATCCCTCTGTATTTTGTTAGTCCTCTGTCAATATGAAACTCAGTTGTGACCTCATACCTGTTCTAATAGCTTCATGCATCGATCATGAAGTATTCTCGACTTTCGCTTGACGCTCGCATCGTTCGAGTACTGCCCACCGATGGCGATCATCGCGGCTCGCAACATGGGCGATTGGCTCATGCCGTCAAAGGTAGCTCGATGGACGACGGGGAAAGAGGGGTGAAAGAATCTCCAGTAATTGTCAAGATATTGCTCAAACGGGTAGGTGTGTTCAAGTTGGCCCATACCGTAAGCCTGATCTGGGAAGAGGATCGCCTGTTCTCCTTCATCCCTCTGTGCCATTGTCTTTGGCCCAAAATGCCCATAGAGAGAATCCACTCCGGCCGCCATTGGAACACTAGTCATTGAGTAGCTGGTTGCCATATACGCAAGGTTTGAAGGCGCGGGGCTTTTGTCTGTGGATGTCCATGTGTATGCCATGGTCGAAGTGGCAGAAGTTGGTGATCGGGAAGGGTAGGTCCACGGCTCAACAAATGATGCGTTGGAGGATGTGCGTGTGCGGTTTGGTCCCGGGCCGTAAGGAGGGTTTGCAAATATGTTGGCGTAGTCGTTTCCGCTGGGCACTGGGGAAGCGTACCCGCTCGATGAGGAGTAGTTGGGCGATTGGCTGAAAGGCTCAGCACTCCAGGGAATGTTTGTTTGCAGACCGTCCGCCAGCACTGGAACCGCTATCGATTGTCGCGTTGGATATGAAGAGCGTTGCTTCGAGTGACTGTGAAAGGAATAAGTACGCACACGGAAGGCTGAGAGTGAGAAATATGAAAGAATGAAAGAAAGAAAGAAGAAGAAGATAGAAAAGACGAAGGAGAAGAAGAAAGGAAAGGAAAGTGTTCCGTTGCATAGTGTACAATTGAAACTCACTTGATACTGGACGTAGATTTTGGAGAAGAGCGAAGAATATGAGGAAAAGCTGAGTGTGGCATTTGAGGAGTACGAAACGGATTAGATGTATACCTTATATTCGATGCTGACTCTGGTACTGGAGAAATGGCTTGCTGTGGATAATATGGCGAAGTTGGGGGAATCGAGGTCATAACAGTTGGCATTTCAGCCGGTGGGGAGGGTTGAGATTCCTCTGCGGTACCCCTGGGACTAAATATGGAAGGTTGACGGGAGTCTTTGCCAATTTCATTGCTACGAACAATTCAGCATTTTCCACTTTGGGCGTTAGGCGAGGCTTACTGTCGTTCCTGGTGTCGCTGCAGCAGATCAGGTCTGTAGAAAGTCTTCCCACAATCTGGAAATTCGCAGATAAGTGCGTTCTGGGCATGGTTCTTCTGGTGTCGTCTGGAGCACGATTAGTACTCAGGAAGCCTGTAAATGTAGTGTCAGTTAGACTCACCTCAAATGCTCGGCTCGAGTATACGACTGGTATAATGTTAGTCATTGTTTGTGAAAATTTTTAATGAACTTGTCGAACGAGAACAAGGTGGAAAAAGGGTTGGTATAGCCAGCGGCGGAATATAAGAATATGAAGTTCAACCAGTTGGATACAGATTTATTTCATGTGAGAGTGATTAGAGTCAGTGAAGTTAATGAGTATAGCTTACCTTTCCGCATTCACAATTATGGACCTTTAGACCCTTCTTCGCTTTACTGATACGGCCAGTCCTAGTGTAGTGGACCGCTGCCGCCTCTGGCGACATATTGGATGGGCTCATAGTGGATCGTTGCATCATGGAAGTTTGCCCACGGGAGGAGCCGGTGTGGGGGCCAAAGGACGCCTCTTTGGCCGTGCCTGGATGACGACGAGAGTTTATTAATTTGGGTGCGCTAATATGTTCATCTGAGTACTGTGAAGGTTTGCGGCGTTTGATACGGGGTGATGAAGGTAGTATAGCTGTAGTGTCAAGTTGTTGTTTTTGTTGTTGCTGTTGCTGTTGCTGTTGCAGTTGTAGTTGTGGTTGTGGTTGCTGTTGATAGTTCTGAATGGGTGAAGCCAATGGGCGGCCGCTTGTGTCACTGGGGCCCGACATAGCTGACTGAGGCGGCGAGGAGTTCAAGTATATACCTGAGTGCAGGAGGGGGAATGGATGGATTGATGATGGATGGGGGGCGGGAAGGATCAGAGCCTCAAGTGGGGACACGGATATGGGTAGGGCAGCAGAGGTGGTAGCGGCGAAGAGTCCAGATCCGGTAGCACAACAGAAGGCTATGGGCTAACGTTCATGTCTGGGACGGGGCGGCAAAAGTAGACATGGAGAAATAGCTAGGCGGACTTGGAGGAGGAAGGGATGATTAAACAGACAAGGAGCCAGGGCAGATGGGCATGAGTGGTCTGTAGGTCCGGAATGGGAGCAACGGCCGTTCCAAATCGGGGTTTCTGACGATAGATAGAGAGGATGCGCAGCAGCCGGGATCTGATTGCGGAGAGGGACTGAAATATCTACGGGCTGTGTTTCTAGGCCAAGGCTTGCGCGGTGGAAGAGCAGCGCTTGAAGGCGAAGAGTGGGAGCAGCATGCTGGCAGATGAGATGCAGACACTAGAGGCCCGAGTGCCCCAGCCCTGTCTACTCGAGGACATGGGGAGAGGCCAATGGCAGCATAGTGTGGCTCCCAGGCGACGGTCGATCGAGGAGCAGCAGCATGTCGGAAAACGAGAGAGCCACGGGCATGGGCGGTGGAGCCATATGCATACATGGGGGGTGGGTGTACCGTGTATGGTGTGTGTAGTGTACATATCGGCATGGGTTGGTGCAAGCGAACGGTTCAACTCAACTTGGAGCAATTCGAGCAACGGCACAGGGCACCAAAAATGGGTGGAGTGTCAAAAAGCAACGCCAGACTGCGGACCGTTCCCGCATCAAAACCACTGCCAGAGCTCCAGCGCTGCTCCCAGTGGCCAGCGGCAGTTGTTACTAAGAGAAGAAGCGTGGCTTGGGATCGCAGACCCGAAATAGCTGCATGGCTGCATGGCTGCATGGCTACATGGCTGCATGGCGCGGCTCAGCCCTCTGCGCGGCGCTAGCCCTGCCGCTTACTTGGACTTCCGCCGAAAGGATCACGGCATGCTGTCATCGCGAAGCAGAGGCAGAGGCACAAGCAGGCGATGATGGCGACACGAGGGGGGAAGAAGGTGGATGGGAGCGCGCTGGACTGAATGAATGGGGAGCGATGGGCTGCTGGGGAAGACGATGGTGGTGCACGCTCTGGGACAGCATGCAGCACTGCCCCTGCATCGCGACAGAATGCTGGAGAGAAATAATGCCCGACAGTCGCGCGTGGCTGCGGGTAGTTATTGGTGGAGCCCTGGATAGTCCTTTGGCCTTTTGGCTTTTGGGAGTGATGGACAAGTGTGAATCGTCATGTGTGGCCAGAGGGGTATCCACTTGCTGAATTCCCGTAAAACCGCAGAGCCGTAGGAGACTAGACAGGCTCGGTGATAGACCGACTGTATCGAAACTTGAAAGCCGTCGTCCGTCGGTCGGCAACCCACTCCATTGCACGTAGTTCCTAGTCCTGCGGGGATGGGCCGAGTACACCCACAGACAAGCTTACTTACCCTCCTATTGTAAGTAGACTAGGAATACTGGGTAACTGGGCACCATGGGTCTCTAGCCCAGCATATCCAGTCTCCACAAGGCGGCCGGACTAGGTGGTAGGTGGTAGGGAGGCGGCATCAAGACGGCATCACCACCTCACTTCCCACAACCCTCAACCCACAGCCAACAACCCCATTACTTTATTCGCCCATGGCCATCACAGCGACCAACCGCGAATATCGAACGCAGATTGCAGACGCAGACAACGGCTTCGCCGACCGTGCTGAAACACAATCACGACACCTTATTCGTCGGCTAGCAGCACATGCACAGCGTAAGCACGGCGAGCAGTCTCTCCGCACAGCTCAGATAGAGAGAGTTGTCTACTATGTGCAGTCGATAGATGGTGCACACAAACAAAATTGCAGTCGGTCCCAGCAATCATCGCCTAAGGAGACATCTGCCTGCCAGCTGCCACTCAAGCAAAGGTTCCTAGAATCCCAGTCTCCACTCGAGCCCTTGGGTGCCCTCTGATGCCCTGTCCCGTACCGTAGAGCCAAGCGACAATCTAATTTCCACACGGACGGTGAGCGCTCGCCCGCCAGGACCGTCCGGCTGCTCGTGTGGGTGGCCTGAATATCTTAGCCAGGCCCATTGGAAAGCTTGCCTTGTGTGCTCGTCCCCTCACTCCCTCACCAAGCGTTTTTTCAAAGCGTTGTTCGTCACCACCGGCACCACCACACCACCCACACCCACACCGTTCCGGGCCACGCTTGGCCGCTTCCGTCCTCAGCCCTCTACGGCGGAAACGAACTGCGCGTCCGCCCGCCAACGGCGCCTGGTCAGACCTCAATAATGGCTGCCCATCCCAACTCTGACCATTGACTGTAATCAAACCCGCGACCCTTTTTGCTCAAGCCTTCCTTGCCTGGTTCCATGTATGTACGTTCATACTTACACACTCACTTATACGTATGTATGTATGCAAGTAACAGGGGCAAATCGCTCCCGCACGTCGCCGTCTCTGCGTCTCTTCGCGTGTGTGTGTAAGTGTATGTGTGCGCACCATTCAGCTTCACCGGTTCGTGAGGCTCGAGCGCGTTGCCTTTTTTCTCCTTCCCTCTTGCCTTGTCTTCCTTCCCCTCGCCTTGCCTGCCTTTGCTGCACCCATCCTAACCCACGACCATGTCCCTCGACCCTGGACCCTGGACCATTGACCCTTGACCCTTGACCCTTGACCCTTAACCCATAGTCCATCATGGAGTGTTCCAGTGTTGCTCCCTTTCCCATACTCAATGCTGAGGGCAAACACCGTGGTACTCCTGTTGCAAAGGATTGAGCCGGAAGAACCGCCTTCATGTTGATGACGAGGCGAGCAGGCCTTGTAACAACTGTACCGTCAGGCCTTGTAACTGTCCGTGGTAGACAGCGTCGACACTCGTGACACTAGTAATGTATGTATGTACGGTACATACCACCTTTCCTACCTACCGATGGGAGTCTGCAGTCTGCTGTGTTCCACGTTTTCCCATTTGCCTTGTTCCCACGACCCGACACGGCGGGCAGGGTCGCCTCCGTCAACATCACCCTGAATCCTCCTCTCCCAGCGTCCGACTCATTGGTCTGATCAACACCGAACGGGGTCCACCAAATGGCAAAAACCTGCCGGGCTGACATCCAGGGATCCAGAGACGAATCGCCTCTCACGGACTTGCTGTCACACCTCTCCCGTCGGCGCGTAACTGCATTTCAAACACCCTACGTGCACCTAGGTTTACCCTTTGCGCCTTCGCGCCTTTGCCGACTATGCACTCCCGGTCCATCGGCTTCATTTCAATTCGGTCACTGTCATGTGAAGCATACGAATGAAGTCATTTGGTGCTGGCTACTCTCTCCCTCGTTCTCTCTCTCTCTTCTCCAACCATAGGCACAGAAAATATTTTAATCCCCAGCTAATGCTCGACACGCAATCCAAAGTGCCAAGCTTATAAGTAAGGCATTTGCTCCTTCTGTCTAAGCGTTTGAGTTATAATCGACACTCCTCCGAATCTGGTCCGCGATCACTGTGGATGGCCATGGCCACCGTTCTTGCAGTGTTCAAACTTTCCAGCTTGTTGAGCGCTCCCTTCCGCCATCAGTAGACAAGTTCGTATTCCCAATGTCCTGCTCCGTGCGTGGCTCACCTTCGAGAAGCGCCTCGAACCTGGGCGTTGTGAGAACTCAAACCACAACGCAGGAGAAGGGGGCAATCCTCAAATAACAGCCCCCGTGAGGTTGCAATATGGACGGGCATCATGCACCTCAGTCGAGAGTGCAAGATGCGCGGATGAGACACATGCATAGTGCTCGCAATTCAGACCAATCAATGCGGTGCACGTCTGGAAGCCTTCTGCAGGTCGAGCACGTGGGTTATCATTCTGCATCTACATATGTAGCAATGGAACCCTGAAGTCGAGATTTGTTTTTTGTATTGACGACGGGTGGGTACCCAGCCACCATCACAGATAATTGCCTTCCCGTTACGCCCCATCACCATTATTTCCGTAGTCTAGACATTAGACAGGTGGCAAAAGGATGGGATGCTAATACTTAACAGGGACGGCCGCCCTCTAGGCCAGAACTTGAAAGTCGATCTTTGTCTGCCCAACGCCTGTGCTGTGAGACATAACCAACCAACTCCACAGCCCTACTAATGAAACAGACTCTTCGCGCAACAACGGAACGGTTGATGAAAGGCTCAAGCACACAGGACTGACTGGTGTGAGGTGCGCGGGAGGAGAGAGGAGTGCATTGGGTCTCGGGATTGCTGCCATCTCATTCGGCCTTGGTCCCAAAGGTCGCTGTGCTCAAGATGCGTGGACAGTGGAAAGTGGACACTTGACTCTCAAGGCTCCATCCTAGCTACCGTCTGTGAAGACTGGGGTTTGGGGTGAAAGTGGAGCAACTTTCAGAGCGCGACTTGAGTCTTGAGTCTTGACTGTATACCTAGACGGGCGATTGTGGGCCCGCTAATTAGCGTATTGTATGGCCTGTTCGTTCCTTTTCAGCATTGAGCACCCGCCCAGGCCGCTCTCCGCAGATCGTTTTCGGCGAAAAATGGCCGTGCCCTTGGGTTCGCAGGCGGGTTCGTAGTCAAGGACTCCCGGTCATGGACCATAGATGGTGTCGACACTGTTAAGTTGGAGAACATTGTCCCTGTGGGAGTGAAGAGCATATGTTGCGATATCACTTCGCATCATCTCCTGTCAAGCGCATTTTGGGCGCTAAGGTCCAGTCCCTGTTGTCTTACTGTCCCAACACCCAGCCCTGGAAACTGCAATGGATATAATTCCTTTTCTCCCCTCCAAGGCTGTCCAATCAACGATACGACCATGGGCAAGCGGCACCTTGGATCAACACACTATCAACCTTGTTCATCCTGGTTCCTCTCCTTCATCCTGTTTGCGTGAAGGTGGTACACGCTATGCGTTTAGGGTATTCACAGCGAGATTACCGTGCTTGCGCAAGCACCGACGCGCAGGGTCAGTGGAAATCGCTTAATGTTCTTGTTCTCACAGAGTTTAGTTCCAGGGTGTCAATCCGCGCGAGACTCTACTTACGGAGTCTACTTGTACGCTAATGATCCACTTCCAGACTGTATTGTACTTGGAGCACGTGCTCGGGCTCGGGGCATCTTGCCCCCGCCGTACCGCGTCCCCGACTGCCCGTCTCCCCTGCAGACCACGTCTGGCGTCTTTGACACTGTGAGGTTGAGTCTTAGGCCTTGAGTCTTCTTGAGTCTCGCGCTCTTTTAGAAATCTGGTCTAGTGCGTATGCATGTATGTATGGTCGGCACAAACATGCAATAGCGTCGCGCAAGCCACGCTGGAAATATAGTGGGTAGACCGTAGAGACACACAAACTCCCTACTATGCGACCCGCTGCCGATGATCCTAAAGAAAGCAATCTGGCATCATGTGCCTCTGTGTGCTCGGTTTCATCGCCTGTGGGATTATTCTCCATGATATCCGCGTGTGTAAGTATTTACGCGCCCGGCGTCACAGCCTCATCGCCTCATCACCCCATATCCGATTCGCGAATGGCCAGGGGAGGCAGGTTCAGACAGGGTTTTCTTCTCAGGTAGGACTAGCGCAAACAGCGAAAGCCTCCGAGCCAAGCTCGTTCCGTTTCCATAATTAGGCCCATCCCTGGCGACTGCAGCTTCCCTCTCAGGCTCTCACCTGGTGATGAGGCTGAAACTCTGTCGCGCGGGCGGAGTCTGCCTCGCCAAAATCAACTTCAACGTTCGTCGTTCGGTTAGCTATGAAGTTGATTTTGATTCAACGTCACAGACTGACAGACTAACCAGCTCACTGACGGGAATAACGTCTGGTGACTGGCCGACTGTTGCTGCTCGCAGACCGACGCCATATTGCACCCAGCACCATTTCACATTCCACCCATTCACAAACCAACAAACTAACAAACCAACGCACCAACGAACCACGACTCCCGTTGTCCTCCCATTCCGCTATCAACCTAGATACTCGTATATGCCCGTGTGTTGAAGTTCTCCATCTTGCTATACCGCCCAGCTACCAAATCTGCCTGAGCACCTGTCACCTTGGACAGTCAACGAACCATGCAGAGCGCGGAACATCGGCATTGCCTTGTTTCCCGTTCCTGCGTTCCTGAGCCGCCTCTTGCAAAGGCTTTCCTACTCACCCCCGCCACGTTTCTTTTTTTTTGCTCCATTGCCAGCCCATCGTAAATTCAAGTCATACCTTGCTCTCCTGCACCTCACAGCTAACGGTAATTACCTCCGTCTAATGACTTAGTAGTACATCTCGACTCGCCACACCTCTAGCCGCGCTGCATTTGATAGCCTGTCTGTGACTAAGCCGTCGAGCTGCCCACATCCATTACGTCGCTTCTAAGCGCTGGCCAAGCCAGTCTTTTACAAATGAACATCTCACATCAGCACTCTATTCATCCCACCTCAACCCACGTCACCAACACAATCACAAATCCCCCGAGCACGACACCATCATTCTGGAGCTTTTCCAACGCCAGCTTCCTTGATTTGCTAATTTCCCCTCGCTTCTGCTTCTTTAAGTCCCGGCGCGGGGACTGTCGTACTCGCTCACTCAGACAACACACGCACATCCTCCTTGCTGACAGACCTGCTTCATTTCTGTAGTCCGCTCCTTTACCGCTGTACTAATGCGGCTTATCTGTTCATTCGCTTGGATCTGTTCCGTCGACGCAAACGTTCTTCGGCTGACTCCTTGGTGCTTCCTTCACGTTCCAAAACACCCGCCACCAAGGCATCTCCTACAGCCCGAAGTCTAAGCCGGAACTCCTGCATATTGTAGAAAACCGTGTTTCGGGTTTGCATATGGCATGCCTGACTGCCTGACTGCTCTATGATGGCGCGAATAATTGTCCGTATCACGTGGTTGCGGCGCAGGCAGTGAAGTCTGTCGCAGAGTAAGACATCATCTTGAATCCTAGTCTGAATCCATTCCTACTCCGCGAGCATCGCCATCGCTTAGACGGGACGTATGCCAGTCGCCTTTCGGTGCTGCGCTCACTTTCTATGCTGAGCAAATGCGCGGAATTTGTGCTTTGTTTACCGAGGCTACAGCTTTCTGTAAGTGTCCCTGGGTCCACGGCTTGGAGATTTCTAAAGTTATATGTCTGTGTAAGTCATGTGAACACTTTTTGAATGACGAAATCAGTCGAACCGCCAGTTTTTGTATTTTGAATGATCTCATTCATCAAACACTTTCACATATGTGCGCCTATCTAAGTTTCTTCTGCCCCCAGCTTGCCTTCAGTCAAATGTCCGTATCGAAAACAGGGTGTTACATACCGCTGTCCAACACTTGATAGCATTTTCCATATGTAGTATCTTTCCCATGTTAGTGTACACGTACACACTCGCAACAGCGCGAAAAAGGTACCTCAGATCGAGTCGTCAATGTGGCTACACACGTTTGAATTACATTCATTCTCAGCCATTTGCAGCGGAATGTAGATGTGTCCATCCAACTCCAATATACCAATGCCAGGAAATGAGGTCTTGGAAAAACTCGAGTATCAATATCCATGATTCTTTGATCAGTGTATTTGAGCATAGGGAACCGCTACCAACACCGTCATGACTGTGCCGTGAAGCCTAAGCTTCGGTGCCTGGCTTACACGGGACGCTCCATGCCACTGTAAATCACGCATTCTAAGATGTATCAGATACTTTTTGGGAGAGAGGAGCATCTCAGGCACGTACACTAGTAATGTCCTCTGGTGTCTAAACTGTTGTAGAGATTAGCTCTCCTCGTTCAAAGCCATGGCCGACAGCTCCAATACGTTCCAGCCACCCCAATCCTTCAAACATGAAACTGATGGATGATCTGGAAGTTAAGCTTCCCCCCGAGCTCAGATGATTCTCGGGAGCGGGAGCTCCACCAACATCTGAGGCCCGTGAACTCTCAGCCTCGCTCTGAAATCCCTGCGAGAACAGACAATATCTGTTGGTGGCCTTACAATCCACACCTTATAAAATCTGGGCTTTATCCACCATCATTCAGGTTCTAATTCGTCTTATACAGCCAATCATGTGATAAGAGATGGTAGAAGTTAGGGGATGTGAAGGCCGAAATCGACCGAGAGAAAAAGAATCAAGCGCGGTCGCCGTGGTTGTTCAAAAGCATTCGTCTCTATCCCGACTTTCACCCCTGAACGACCTCGACATGATCTCACGAACGTACGAACTCTGAAGATGTCGTTTTCCAACGTCGATCAATCGATACCTCCCGTACTGCTTTATATCAACACAATAATCACCCCGTAAACGATTCGTATCCGCAAAATATAGATTACAGCAAACTATATACTCCGAAAAGGTTGTGTCGGATCAATACTGTAGTGTTGTTTGGACGTTCGATTGTACAACCCGCAGTCGGTGGATAGATAGAGAATCGAGCGGAGTGGACTACTACGTCTCGGGAAATATTACGAATAATGATCGAATATCCGCTTGTTGGCTACTTAATTCTTGATGATTGCTATCTGTCTGTCTTAGACCTTAGTTGGTTGTTCTGCTTGGTTCGTTTTTCCTTCCTTGGGTTTCCGATCGCGAGTAGAAACCCCTTTCGCCCAAGGTCACCTGACTTTTTCCTCACGTGACCTTTTCTCTCCCTGTCCATACACCCTTTGTACTACACTACAATACCTTGGGAGGCTTTAGTTAAGTCAACTCGGCAGTGACGGGATTGTTACCTGGCCGATGTCTACTCATTGCCACCTCGGCTCAAAGTCTGCAGCGGCGCTCTATAGCTCTTCTGTTGTTCGACGCATCATGCCTGTTCGAATAATGTGAGTAGGTACCAATCAGTCCAGAACTTAATGTACTTTACAATCTCCAAGTAGGAGTATAATACCCCGTCGAGGGTAAAATACATCAAATTACACGATAATGGGGAGGAATATGGCGTCCTGGCTACAATAGGGAGGAGCTAGATCTTCGTGTTTTATAACTTCCCCGGTCCTCTTGTGAATTCTTATCGCTAGCAAAACGGACGAAGGCATTCCTTAAGCTACCACATTGAGCACGGCGCTTGCAACTCATTTTGCCCTTTCCTCTTTTTCTATCAGAGAACACTTGGCTCGCATTTATGAGGATAGGGTATGTCGAACGGGCGCGTAATATATCGTCTCAATGCTAAGCTCTTGTGCAAATAGGGTGAAACTAGACATCTTGATGCCATTTTGGGTCATATCATCTTTCAGGAAAAATATAGAAAAAAATTTTAATATTTTTAAAAATTTGTCGACATAAAAGTTTCTTGTGAGCCTGCTGATTAAATAAGCCCAAAGAAAATCGCCAGAGCTTTGAAAAAAAAAAAAACACGTCAAAAGAGTAACTATTCTCATTGAGATTCTAACTCCAACACAACTTTGAGTGTATAGATAGTGGTGAATGTTCCTCTCATGCGCAGTCAGTTTGTAGAGACAGTCGGTTGATTTCCTGACACGTATCAATTGTTGAAAACACTTCCGTTTCCCGTCAGCAATAAACTATGTTTTTCCAGAATCATTGACGTAGAATATCACGTACATCAATCACTGGTCGTCACATCGAGTTTATTGTTCTCCATGAAACATTGGCTTGAAATAATAATTGTGACGAAAGAACCTCGGATACTGCAGAAAATAATGCACACGTGTTTGCGAAAAATTTTTTTAAAGGAGTTTAGATAATTACATACGATATACGAAGGTTTGCCTAAATAACCTCCCAAGGAAATTAAACTTGTACATTTTTTACGGCATTCTCCCCTCGCTCCTCGTCCATACCTGGCCATGTTCGCGGTTCCGGGTTACCGTGGAAATTAATGATCGATGAAGTACATGATTGGGGCAAGCTGCCAATGCTATGGAAAGATGAGTGTTTCGATAGATTCGACTCCGTTCGGGACCAAAGCAGCTGCCTGAGATACGAATAGCGTTTATCGTTCGTTCTTGATCTCGAATCTGCTGGACCAAAGGCTGGGGGAGCTGCGAGCTCAGGATAAGTGTTGACAAGAGATGGGTCGATGAGCTCGGTGAATCTCGAGCTCGATATAGAAGCTGGTCGGCTTAGGTAGGGGACTTCCGCGGACGAAACGTTGGGGTCAATGACCGGCCGAGTCCCTGTGCGAGCATTTAAGCCAAGAGATGGTTCAGACGAGGAAAAAGAGGAGTCTCGGAGCCTACGAAGGATGGTTTGGTTCATCTTATCTTTACCACGGTACGTATAGAATAAAGGGGGAAATGGTGATAGTTTCCCTGGCTCTGGTCGCGACTGTGATTTAGGCTCGCGATATCCTTCTTTGGCGATTAACGATTGGGATTTCGTATCCAAAACCCCATTGCTTGATTGTCTTGACAAAGTAACATGGGAAGTCAGAGATCTGGGAGAATCGAGCTCGTATGGAACACTCGTCCTTGAAATGAAAGAGGTCTCTGATGTTTTATGGCAGATTGATCGAATACTGCCAGCTGGAGTACTTGATGGGGTAGTTCTGATAAAGGCAATTCCACCACCATGTGAAGAATTAACTCGGCGAATACTTGGAAAAGATGCAATTAACGTTGGTGAGTCGGGACGTGGCGGCGTCGGCGCTGTCTTAAAAGAAACCGATAGACTTGAATCGGATGCTTTTTGAAGATCAGGTACCATGTATTCGGACAATCCATCGCTTGAAGTTCCATCGCGTAAATCTACAAGCGAATGAAGATTATCGGGCACCACTGAAGTGGAGTGCACTGTTTTATGTCTGCGGGGGCGTCCATTGTCCCGATATACGCTAGCCTCTTTGCTTAATACCGCCGTATATAATGTTGATGTGATTGACAAGTTGTGGTTTGAATGAACTGACATACTCCGTGTCGGTAACATGAATGAATTCAAGACGATGTCAGTAATTTCTCATCCAACCAAGTACACTTCAGGAAATCTTACATATCTGACATTATCAGGGGATGATTTAGATGCGGAGTCGCTATCCCCGGGTGGTTGGGGTATATTGAAATCACGATGCCCTACCGGCCGATACGATTTCCGGTCAATAACGGAGTCTCGCATTATTCATTTCTTTGCCTGTTGGGCATCTAGGTTGGGAAAGTGGACCCCAGCATCCAAGGTGAACTCATCTGCTTCATCAATTCCTACAGGACAACGCCCTCTTGGCTCGTTGCGTGCACCACTAGAAGACGCTAATGGAGCCGAAACTAACTCTCTAGTAGGTATATATATCACCGGCTGCTTTTGCGAGTCCCTCCTCTCCTTAGCTAGTTTTGCATCAAGATAGTGATTAAACTCCCATATTGGGACCTGTCCATCAATCACAGTAGGTGGCGTTCCGGGTGACGTGGTGTCATATGGGAATGCCAAAACAGAACAACCAAGCCGTCCCGTGGATACCCTATTCAAAGATATCGCTCGGCGGGGTTTTATCTGAGGTAGTATTGGTGCTGAGGTTGGTAAAAATGATATTGGACGAGTTTTGGGCCTTGGTTCTTGTGCCCATCCTGCTGTTTCGCCAGGCGAAGGACCGGAGTCTTGGTTTTTATTCTGATCTAATTCAGATCTCCTTCGCCGCAGGGATTTGATTCTGTCTGAAAACGATAATCGCCGTGAGAGTGGTACCTTATTAGTATTTTCTCTTGGGCTTTGAGGTACATCTTGAGGCTTCGGTGTCACTGTTTTTGCTCTCGGTGTTTGTTCCTTGGCTTTCAGTCAGACTCGAATATAGTCAAAGCTTCGGGAAGAATAGTTGCAGAGAGCAAACAAGGAGTAGTGACCAGAAGAGATTGGGTGAGCAGGTTATACACATACACTGCCTCTGGAGGTTGGTGATGCCAAAGCGGGCCGAATAATTGCAGCTTGTTGACTGGATTTCTCATTAAATCCAAAGTCAAACTGTGAAAGCCGCTCAGTACTGCGTCTTCGACCATTTCTTGGCTTTGAGGAGCTTTCATCGGCGGTGGAAAGTTCCTGTGATGTGGATTCAGATTCGATTGATTTGGAATGATTCCAAATTCTGGACCCGAACTTCTTCACAGTCTTGAATGTACCCATCGTGTAATACAGAGGAGGATGTTAAACACTGAACCCGACAACTTCGAAAGAGATATGTAATTGTGAAAGTTGACAAAGGCTGCCGCAAGATCGCAAGTGAGACATGATAGCTATAGGCTTTGTTGAAGGCGGACTACTTGTGGGTACCGAATGGTAAACAACTACCTTGACCCGTGGTTCTGAGATGGGTCCAATCCTAAGTCTTCACTGAATTCATTGAGTACGGCCAAGCACTATCTGGTCACGAATGGCTCTCCAGAACGGCTATTTCAATGTCAATATGCAGCAACGATGGCATATACAAGAAAATATCATGTTGATGATGGGAAGTAAACAATTAACGTGTCCCTTCTCGGATCTATGCTTAGTACATATCGATGAACAATATCTAATCACGGTACCGTAATATTGGTGGTTAGCTTTCAGCTGAAATGCAGCAAGTGCATGCTTAATTCCAGTGACATCATCCGAATAATGGACTGGCCTTGGAACTTTGTTTATCGGTTGTCACTAGCCGGCTAGATGGTAAGGCTTATTTACAGCCGCTTGTACACATTGCACAACTTGCAAAACGATTGTCGTGAAAGAGTCAAGCTCCTGAGTAAGCTCACAACCCATGTTGTACGCTTAACAAAACCGAGAATCGAGGCATCTAGTTCTCGATGAGTTCCACCCATGTTGAGTTTCGAGACTGGAAACATCGTTTCGCGGCCCTTCACTAGTGATTCACTGGCCGTGATCCAGTCGTTCACCTGGTCAGCTGTCTCACAGCCAATAGAGCGGCACGGCCCTCGCCGACGCAAATGCACTAGCGAGCCAATTCCGTCGACAAACAAAGAGGGGATGATCGGGATTGGGGTCGAGACTCCAGAGCAACAAAGACCATCTGTTTGGCTCTGACCCACATCTCTCTAGGGCAGTCGCTTGTTCTAACTAGATCTGTTTCAAACCCTTCCCCGCTTTGTTTTACCGACTTTTCTGAACAATGAAGCCAGACTGCATAGACGCACGTAAGGCTGTGTCGATTTTGGTTCCCGATAACTCCAATGTCGTCTGACGCTAGGCCGGAGTAACCCGTCGTTGTTATTGCCTTTTTTTGTCTAGACTGTGGTAGGGCACTCGAGCAAATTGCCGTCATTTGTTGTTTTCAATGCACAGTTTTGTTTCCAAGAACCTCCGCACAGATCGAAAGGCTAGGGTGTGCGAAAGAGTTCTGTGTTACGAATAGCAGATTAGCAAATGAGTTGATCAGGTCCTTGTGTGCTACTGTACCCAGCTCCCTGGCCACATTTTCGCATCAGGCATCGAAGGTGAGCGCCCCGTGATTTGTTGGTCCGTCCGATTTTCATCTTCACGGCCGCGAACCATGTCATCGGTATTGCCGGGGCATGCTCCGGGATTGGACTGGCCATTCAACACATTTCAACCGCATCGATGATGTACTGTATTCACTGAGAGAATTACGACTTTCGGAAATATCCAAGTATCGACGGGTCAACAAGCCCCAGGCCCCCTGGTATTGGTTATAATTGAGGCTGGCTGTGTGCCAACATCTTTATGATGTCGTACGGGGTGGAGCAATAGTCATCTGAGAGACAATGCACAGAACTGTTTTCGGATATGTACCTGCATCTTTGGCGTAGCCGGCAGAAGAGCGCGTGAACGAGCCCAGGGGCTTGCGACAGGTACAGTGGTAGCAAGACCGGCTATGCCGGTAAAGTGTTATGTGGCTTGCGTTGTGCGAGACATTGAGGGAAGGGTATTTGTATTTTGAAGTGGTCGGCGATGTAAACAAGAAGGACGGGCTTAGTCGCCGTCCTCTGCATAAGGACTTGAGTTTACAAGAGCCGCACAGTAGCAAGGCTCACTGCGGCAGAGTCCAACCGGCGTGGTAATACCATGTTCGCATCGCTTTGATCTGCAGTCCGTTTCGGCTGGACGGAAATGATGTGTGACGTTGTCAAGGGCGCAAGCACTTTCTGATGGATCCTTCAATGAATCATTCCGTTCCCTCTAGGATGTAGGCAATGAGACCGAGTGTAGCGTGGCAACACGAAGGAGACAGTGGTGACTAATGTGCGTGCCTGTGCGGTCGGAGCCGCGAGACGTGGCGCTGGACGGATTGCCATACTACCACCTGCGTAAGTAAGTGATAGATTCCCAGTGGGTAACATTCACATTCATCCCAACCTGATTGACACCCGATGAATTGGTTAGCGTACCGATCTCATCCAGGAACCAAGACGCTGGAACAAAAAGCATCCATGAACCCAGCCCGGCGTGTTGGGCTCAGCCTTGCTTTGTGACACCTCGGGGTTCAATTTCAAACAAAAGCAAAAGCAGACACACAGAGATTTCAGATGATGGCTGAGCTAGGCCGTAATGAGTCTCGAAACAAGCATGGGCTTCAGCAAACAAGCAGTTGGGAGAACAACATTGAGTAGCTCGGGACACTGGAGACGAAAGGAACTGCAAAGCTGCATCTGTTTCGCCCCCCCCCCCTGGTTGATCTTCCAGCTAGGGCATTACACGCGGGGTATGCAGCCTCCGCGCGGTCCGGCTAAAATGCTTTCGTCTCTTGCTAGCGAACTAGAAGAGGAAAATCCAAGCGTTCCTGAGCTCTGTGTCTCTCACTCATGGTGGTAGGTATGCCGCGTGCTGTGAACTCCATATGTGCATTGAGCACCATCATGCCTTGATGTCTCTGTGCACACGGACACAAAGGTTCTTGCGTGCCTGCCGGTCCTGAACATGTATCTCGATTCCAGGAAGCCTGAGTATATTTTTACTTTTTGCAGGTACAGAAAAAGCACAACAAGCCGACGGAATCAAAGCTTCTATTGGCCAGTTTCTGTACCCGGTGTCCAGCATTCACTGCAATAGGCTTAGGTACTCGAAACTGAAAGTTTGCCATTAATTCAACTTGCCCCTTACATATCTGGGAACATGCAGGAAAAATGTGACAACCAGAATCGTGACGTGGATGATTGAGATTAAGCTCGCTGTCGCTTCAGGGGCAGAGTTCAAGTCATGTGGATCTGGAATGGGCGAAAGGAAAAGCCCTGTTGAAGATTACAGAGAGCATCTGTGGCTTCTTGCGGCGCTGTCAAAATCGGTGATGGATCTGGAAGTGTAGATCTAAGCTGTCCTCTGGGACAGCATGGCTTCAAGGGCACCACGCATGCCGCAAGGTCGAAGAATGGAATGAGGCTTGTGCATTGTGGACTGTGCCCAAATTAGCGCCTGTGATAGGGTAGGTCGCTGACCCCTCGACTCCTGCATCCTCAATTTGGGATCTGCAGCCAGCCTTCGACCACTCAGCGGGCATGGATCTGCGACCGAACCATGCATTGGCCAGACCGAAAAAGGAAATATGGACGAACCCGACGACAACCCTGCCGGAGGGGGGTTGGAGTTGCTGCTTTGTGCGTCTCCGCTGGCGTCTTTTTTGGTGTAAAGTTTGGAGGACTAGGATGCATCTGGCGAGCAGCAGATCCGTCTTCTAGGGTGATACGAAGCACCCACCAATTAACCAATTAAATTGGGATGGTGAGGGCATAAATCAAATCGTTTCCGCTTTTGGGTATATGTACCTGCATTTCCCAGCAATCTCAGCAGGCTGCGGACTACAAATCTTCGAGCTCCTCTTAGCAGCATCTCTATTCTGTATATAAATTCTTTCCGTTCTCTACCTTGCTGAGACTATCCGAGGAGCAAAGCACGAACGATGGCTGGCTCTGTTAGCATCGAGACTAAGGCATGCTCACATCCCACACCAACAAGTCGGCTGTCAGAAGAAAACTTAAGACGTCATAATGTCGAATTCCAAAAGGTACGAGTTATGGTTGCGATTATCATGATACGGTACTGACAATTGGGACCACAGCTTGACAATCATTACCAAATGGACCAAAGCCGTAGTGCGGTGCAAGCTGCAGACGCTGTATCATATGACCAAGTTGACGGTGATATGGACGACATAGACATCGATTCGGACACGCCTGACAGTGAAATTGCTCTAAGGAGGAAGGCTTCACTTGATGTGCTCAAGCTCTATAGTGGAGCACTCGCCTCGTTGACAACGCCAATGTCCCGATTCGTCGACATGAAATCCACTCGTATAAGCCGCTCATGGATAACAAAGAACGCGATGGATGAGCCAGCTATAGCTGGCGGGGAGGCGGACACACACGACTTGCGAACGCTGGTGTCGGATATGGTGTATGTTGCCAATGCTGGTGTGCAGAGTGATACATGGGACGCTGGAAGACGTGTGTGTGGAAGTCCCAGACCAGACTCAGATACGCTGAGCAACCCAGACATCAATGACTTAGAACCCGAGGTGAAGAGGGCTATGCACCCGAAGCACATAGGGATCGCAAAGCGGAGTAGACTGGATCGGATGAAGATCCCAAGATCGGTTCCTACAAGCGCGATGGCATGAGGGAAAAGGGGTTGGAGCAGTCCAGGCAGGAACTGCGGTTAATAAAGCATTTGATGGGTTAGCGATTGGCGTTCTGTGTATTTGGGACCTTGCGGATCGAAAATGGGAGCATAGCGATCGCTGTAAATCTTTGTCATCAGTCAACAAAGTGATACTTTACTAGTGTTTAATGCGAAATCGATAATGAGACAAGAAACTTTGTAATCTACACATCATCCTATTTGTCTTCTGTGCATGCAAAGTGATGTGTGCCAGAGCGTGATTTAGAATGACGGGTGGTTAAGCCAGGCATGTATCAAAGGAATCGTTTATAAAGGAGATGCAAAGAAAGACTAGGGATTGGACGAGAAACGAGCGATATCCAGGCCAGTGTCTGGGCCGATCAACATCCTGCGCTACGTAAGCCAGACTGAATAAGAGCGCGCGTATCGTCGTACAAAGATGATAAGGGTCTAGAAGTTCCCACTGTTCTCTATGTCTTGGTTTCTTTGATTCAATCTCGAGTCGCTTCAAGTCCCCCACTTCCTGGTGGGTTCGCTAATAGAGGCCCTGTGATAACTACTTTTTTTTTTTTTTTTTTAGGTTTTAATTGCATTTGTTACAGAAGGGGCCACGGATACTATGCCCAATGGTGCAAAAATAATTGCTGGAGAGTTTTTTCCTTTGGTTCGGGGTCTGAGGGAGTCGCAAAACTCCAATTTGGGCGTTAGAACAAAGAGCGGAAGCCACCATAACCCTTCACGTGCCTCTCCAAAAGTGTTTTTTGTGCCGTGTGTGGCGGGATTTCTGATTGCGATCGGCTACGATTCTACTTCGAGGGGTCTGAGTCAAAGAAAGAGTCACCATCATGGTATGACGAAGTAAGACAGATGTGATTCCTCAGAGCGTCAGGCCACCCAATGTCTGTTGTCTGTTGTCCGTTGTCTGTTGTCCGTTGTCTGTTGTCCGTTGTCTGTTGTCCGTTGTCCGTTGTCCGTTGTCTGTTGTCCGTTGTCTGTTGTCCGTCGTCTGTTGTCCTTTGGGCAAGTGGTAGTGGTGGTAGTATGGTGTTGTTCTGCGTTGTTTTCGCCATCTTCTGTGGATGATTGTGCGCTAGCCCCGCATTCGGCTAGCTTCCAATATAACAGCCCACTCCAACACCAAGAAATCGATATACTGGAATCATCCAAAATTTAAAGTCCCCCGCCACCCCTCCGCCGCACCGCTCCCTCTCTCAACTCCAGCTAAAATGAGGCCGATTTTGCTCTCCGGACACGAGCGCGCGCTTACTCAGGTTAAATACAACTCGGACGGCGATCTTATTTTCTCGGTTTCTAAGGATCATGTTGTGTGCGCTTGGTGTTAGTAGTATCCGCCCTGACCGATGTGACGACTTGTACTGACATTTCCAAGACTCACACAATGGTGAGAGACTAGGAACCTATCATGGCCACCAAGGTGCCCTTTGGACCGTCGACGTTGACCCAACCACCACTCTTCTCGCAACCGGCGGCGCAGACAACACGATGCGATTATGGGAGGTCAAGACCGGCAAGCTGTTGAAGACCTGGGAGTTTGCCACATCCATCAAGCGCGTCGAGTTTTCGGCAGACGGCAGGCAGCTGCTCGGTGTGACGGAGAAGCGATCCGGTCATCTATCAACCATCGTCGTCTATGAAATTAACCCCGACCCAGAGGCGCAGCAAACAGATGAACAGGCATTGAGGATAGTGTGCGATGAGAGCAAGGCCACTGTCGCAGGATTTAGTTACTTGGCGAAGTACATTATCTCTGGCCACGAGGACGGTTCAATCACCCAGTGGGATGCAAAGACTGGAGAGCTTTTGAGCTCCAACTACGACGTACATGAACCGGATATGCAAAGTGAGCAGACTCATACCAGTGGGAAGACTCAATATATTGACGAGTATTAGTTACCGACCTCCAGTGGGCACCAGATCGCACATACTTCATCACCGCCAGCAAAGATAAATCCGCCAAGGTAAATGATTGAGGCCGGAATACCCTTATGCATTTGTGCTGTTGCTAACAAAATCCAAAAGCTCGTCGCCGTCGATGATCTTGCCGTTTTGAAATCCTATGTCACCGATACGCCCCTCAACAGCGCCGCTATTACACCCGTGAAGGACTACGTGATCTTGGGAGGTGGTCAGGCGGCCATGGACGTCACCACCACCTCTGCCCGCCAGGGTAAATTCGAAGCCCGTTTCTACCACAAAATATTTATGGAGGAGATTGGTCGTGTGCGTGGTCACTTCGGTCCCCTCAACTACGTTGCCGTACACCCTAAGGGAACCGGATATTGCAGTGGTGGCGAGGACGGTTATGTGCGAGTGCATCACTTCGATAAGCCGTACTTTGATTTCATGTATGAAGTCGAAAGGGAGGCAGCGCAGGCGAACTTGTAATGTATGGATTATGAGTGATGTGTCTCAGGGATGCATGTAACGGCGTTCTGGGTGGACTGGTTCAGGGGATTATTTGAGGCTCTTCATAAAATTTCTACAGGAGAGTAAACCTTTGATATAGACTTCGTCTAAATTAAAATATCAAGATTTACAACAAAACCTCGCTATCCATGCACTGGAAGTAGGTGGTGTCTTGACCAACGTAAACCACTCGTGATGAAGTCTCTAACCCCGATTGGTGCAAGTTGCTTAGTAGTGGGGCTAATGTTGTAACTTCAGGAGGTCGCGTCCGCCCTTCAAACATCAGCCTACCATATATTCCGCTCTCGCTTACTAAATATGATTCTATAAGCTCTAGGCAGTACTTACGCCTACTCCGTTATGCTTGTAAAGTCTGCAACATACAAAATCCAGAATCGTGCTATTACCATCTCCATGTGAGCCGCATGCCAAAATCCTAGCATTATACCCAGTAACCCTGACCACGGCAGAAGACCAATCCTCTTTGTAGCAACTGTTATATTTTTGATCTACAGCATGGGCAGCATTTCTCAAGGCGCTGTTCCTATGCAGGGACGGAGGGGTCACTATTACAAGTATGAGACTGTAAAGGGGTTCTTTATGCAATCGGAAGACGACACCGACGACACGAAATTCGACTTTGTCAGTTCTGCATATGTGCTATTTGATTGGCGATCATGTTAATTTATTAAATTTAGAGGGAACATAATTTTGGTCTCATAGATCGTAACTATGACACCGATGCTACAAGCAAGGAAGAAAAGATATGGAAGCGATTTGAGAAGTATGTTAGGGATGTAGCCGGGAAATCAGAGCCTGGCGTGCATTACAAGATTCTATTCTTAGGTCGCCATGGTCAGGGTTGGCACAATGTTGCAGAGTCTAAGTATGGGACTGAGGCATGGGATGTAAGTTTTGATATTTCGAATCCATCATCCTTCCTTCAATACCAACAGGTGCCTCGGTGCCGTTATCCACAATCTCTTTAGCACTCCCAACTTCCTTGCTCTCCACCACCAAAACACCCAAATCATTTTGTTTCAACCTAACGAACCTTTAGTGCTATTGGTCCATGCTCGATGGCGCCGAAGGCATGATCTGGGCAGACGCACACCTAACCTCCACCGGCCAGCAACAAGCCAGAGACGTTCACGCCCTCTGGAAAGCACAAATTCCACAGGGCATCCCATTACCAGAAACATACTACGTCAGCCCCTTAACACGAACTATCCAGACAGCAGAGCTCTCGTTTCAGGGCCTTGATTTGCCGCATGACCGTGCGTATAAACCTTTTATCAAGGAGGTGAGTTCAAATCGGTGCTCGGATATCCTGGTATCTAGTTCCTCGGATCGTATAGAGTTGATGATTAACTTTTCGATTCAGTTAATCAGAGAAGCACTCGGAGTCCACACCTGCGACAAACGCACCACAGGTTCAGAAATCGCGTCCGCATTCCCACATCTAACCTTCGAGCCTGGATTCTCAGACCCGGACCCATTATGGGAAGCTGATTATCGGGAACCTAGGTATGTATTCCCGTTCCCATTCCCATTGCCTTTCAATGATCCTCTTTAAACTGCGGGAAACTCATCAACTATGTCCAATTCACAGATCCGCCCGCAAACACCGCCTTTCCCTTGCCCTCGACGACATTTTCGCCCAAGACTCCAACATCTTCCTTTCAGTGACAAGTCATTCTGGTGCTATAGGCAGCATCCTCGAAGCAATTGGACATAGGAAATTTGCGCTGGAGACTGGCGGTGTGATTCCTGTGTTTGTGCGGGCTGAGAAAGTCCATGGGCAAAGAGAAGCGCCACCAAAAGAGCCGAGTGAGGGGCCGCCGGCTTGTGAGGAGCCTCCGAATAGTGTGTTGAGTTAGGAGAGAATCGATGGAGGTATATAGATGAGACCAGGTTGTAGAATTAGCCACTTGTGAGTTCGTAATCACTTAGGAGCTTCGACTTCTTCGACCACATCAATAAACAACCATGTGCAAAGCAATTTTGATTGCCATCTTAAAAACAGCGGCTAGCCCATGGTCATCCATTCTCTCTATTGCTCTATTGACCGCCGATTCATTCAATCTGGAAACCGCGGTACCACAAATATGATCATCAAAAGACAGCAGTCCCCCGTTACGAATGAGCTATAACCCAGAAACCATAAGCCGGAACAGATGATCAGTCTTGCTTTCAGTTCGTCCACCCGTTTGTCTTCTATTGTGATATCCTCCAAACGCCCGCTAATCCAGAAAATCCTACATTGCCTCAGCAAGCCACTCATTTCTTCTTGTTCGGAAACTTGGGCTGCCCCAGCTTTTCCCCCCTCAGGATAACATTGAGGACCCTCTCCATGGTACCTAGCAGCTTTTGGTCGGGTGTGGCGGTACCCCTCTCAAAGTCTGCAATGACTGTGGGAGTAGTGTTGCACTTGGTCGCTAGGTCCTTCTGCGTCATAGTGCCACCCTTGTCGTTTTTGGCCTCGGAGCGTGCTTTCGAGATGGCCTGACCAACGGCGGTACCAACGGTCTTTGGCTTGATAATGTCGTCGGATCGATCGACTTTGGTAAGGCGCTGGCCTTCGGATGATGACCCCTATGGGATATACGTCAGCCAGCTGTCATCGTTTCTCTTTGATCTTCTCTAAACTTTTGATGTTCCGATATCGCTGTTCTTCCGAAGGGCGTTACAGCGTCATGCAGGGCAGTGTGTGAGTAGTCTAAGATATGGTGGACAACGTACAGCGTTAGCAGAGGCATATTTCTTCTCAGTAGACAGAACTGCACCGCTGCGCTGTGCGGCGTTCAGCGCACTCTTGCCCTTGACGACGGTCTCACGGGGTCCAGAGGCTCCACCGCGGGTGCGGCTGCCGATCTTGGTGACGGAGTCCCACTCGTCAGACATTTTGATTTGAGGTTTCGGGTTTGACGGTGTAAGGCTGAGGAGGAAAGCTTGTGTGCCTAAGAGCTTGGATGAGGCAGGGCAGTGGGGCTTTATTAGCTGTTTGGCGTCGAAGGATAGTGTTTGCTTGTCGAAGTGTCAATCGGCAAGTAGGAGAAGGTGAAGAGGTGTGAAGAAGAGAACTGACTGCGCGGCGTTGGGTTTTGTACACTTGCAGGCGCCAACAAAAAGGTGCTTTGAGTCGAAGGCCGGTGGCGGTGTCCCCGCGCTAAACTGTATTCGGACAAAGGTTTCTGGAAACATCTACCCCAGACCAGCCCTTGCGCCCTTTCTGCTTTGCTGACGGCGGTCCATTTTTACGAGCAAAGAGACACGGAGATAAATCACTACAGCCACTGGTAAAAAGAGTAGCCCAAAGTTCGAAGAAGTATGATTATTTGATTGGTCGTGATATAGGTATAACTTTGGTCTCAAAAAAGGAACAGTTGCTTTCAGCCAGCTGAGCTCGCCCACCATCAACTCTGGCCTCGAGGGCACAATTTCGAAACTCACATTTGCTGCATATTCTGTGTAGGCGACACAGTTGAACTCCAGCTAGTCAGTACTCCTCCGAGACGCCTCACAAAATAACTCGCAAGACAATCATGATGGTGCCTGCTATGCCGAACTTCTACCTCTGGATTTGGAGGCAGCAGACTTTCCACTGAGCCCTGTGGAGAGCTTTTAAACTATTCCAAGATCCGACATTGCTTTCTCGTACGTGTTCCAGTCAGTGAGAGCACCTAAGGCACGACGCATATGCGCGCTCAAAAGCGTAAGGCCATAGATGTAACTGGCGTTGACCCAGCCGAAGCTTTTCCCGTTAGCAGTGTCCTGAAGAATCTTATAGTTCTGAACAGACTTACCCTTCACGGGGAACACCCTTGAAGTCGCTTCCTTGGTTCCCGTACTCTGCTTCCACTTTGTGTGGGTCAATAGGCCTCGTGACATCATACTTTTCCACTACTACGCCGTTGAAATCAACAAATGCTTTGGTAACCATATATACCCAACGATAGGCCAGACGTTGAGCTTCTGCGTCGTAACCATAGCGCTGCAGCCCAACCCATGCCAGCATCTGCTGGGGAGCCCATCCAAAGGGAAAATCCCACTGTCGATTGGGGCGATCAAGTCCTACAGGGCCGCGAGACTTTTCAGTACCAGAGACAAGCCCACCAAACGCCTCAAACTTGGGAAGTGCTTGTTGAACGAGGATATTCGCTTGTCGCGGAGTGGCAAGACCAGACCACATGGGCCAAAACGTAGTCGCACTCTCATAGCCAGTGCGCTTCTTTTTGACGGTGTCGTAGTCGAAATACATACCGGCCTCCTCATCCCAGAGATATTCATCCACCAACATTCGCCGCTTTCTAGCACGGCGCTCCCAGGCTGCGGAGGTTTCAGCTTGGCCAGGTTTCATCCCAGCGGCACAAAACTCAGCAGGAACCTCGAGCTTGTCATTGAAGTGGTTCCTAATCATACGACCAATATCAACCTCATACTTGTAGAGCAGAGCATTGACATCAACGACAGCCAAATTTGCAGCCACCTTCTCGAGTCTGTATGAGGTATCGTGGCCAGACTCACGTACCGCACGGTCATGCAAGAAATATTCGTCTAGCTCAGGCTCCTCGACCAGTCGATAGTTGTATGCATCCACGAACTCTTGGAAAGTCATTCCATGCTTCTTTGCATATGGCATAAGAATATGCTCGAAATGTGTGGCTTCCGTCTCTGGAGGCACCCCGAGACCACCTGGACGGTATCGGGTAAGACCAGTCTCGGGATCAAGTCGCGGAGCGCTCATCCATACCGAATGGTACTCCTTGATCGCAGCTAGGACCGCCTCCCGCAGAAATTCTAATGCACCTGGCTCGTGTTTGATACGCTCATAGACACGTAGAGCCATGTCAGTGAGGAAAGGTGGTTGGGAGCGGCACAAATAATAGGACCGGTTAGCATTCAGAATCTTTCCATAATGCTTAATGCAGAAGCAAAAGTGGGTCACCATGGATTTGACGAGATCAACGCGGTCGTTGATGAGTAGACCTAGAGACTCCATGTAACTATCCCAGCCGTAGAGCTCGTTAAATCGGCCACCGGGTACAACAAAAGGAAGTCCACGTAGATCTTTCTCCTTGGTCACTGGGTCGACATGCTCCTCCATTGCAATTGCGAGCAATCCAGGAGCTTTGTTCAGGTCTCGCACGTAGGCTTCGTTTGAGCAATCTTCTTGCAGCCATTGGACATCCAGGCGTATGTCAGGATGTTCTTTTGCGACGCGAGTGTAGTACTCATACTGTTCTGGGGCGCCCCTGGGGACATAGATGCGAGGACGTGGATCGTCCGTCCAGTCCTTTGGATCCTGGCCAACTTTGGCAATGTTTGAGCCGTCAATACGACGGGTCAAGCCATCCCAAAACGAGTGTGTGATCAGCCTGGATAGACGATTGACTGGGTTTTCGTTGAGACGGGCCTCGTCGAGCACAATGGTCTTGCGCCCATAATCTTGGGCAAGGGTCAGCTCTTGTAACAGATTCGAGAGCATGTAGGTGCCTCGGACGTCAAATTTGTTGTACGCATTGGAGGCGAGAGTTCCGAGAGAAAGTACCTGGACAGTGTTAAACCCCAATCACCGCCGATCGTTATTGAAACATACCTTGGGGCCTTTGTCCTCAATGGTGATTTGGTAGTTTTCGTCGGTATCCTCTCGCGAGAGGAGTGTCCTGAGGGTAGGTTCGACCTGGATCAAGAAGCGGCGGGGTTGAAGGGAGTTTTCGTCTATGTGTCGTTAGCATCATTATCCATTGCCTGCCTGTCTTGGATGTGTGAGTACATACCATGGCTTATGCGACGGCCAGGGAAGCCTCCCTCAGTTTTGATGGCATTGCGGCTGGCATGCTCTACATTCTGCTCTACACGTCAATACTGGTCAAGTTAGAGGGACATGGAAGAAGGATGCACGTACAGCCGAGTAGGTTCTCGCCCTGACATGTTTGCGGGAGTGGCTATCGCCGTAATAGATGTGCGCTGCAGCGTAAGGGTCGAGGGCAGAAGATGAGCGACGGGGCCGTAAAGATTGCGAGCTCATGCTACGGTGGGAGGAAGGCTAGGACGCGGATCAGGCGAGGCGTGTGGAGGGTAGAGAGAGAAATGATGTAGGTGATGGTGGGTCGTAGGAAGGGAGCAGGCAGGGCGGTGAGTAGCTGGTAACGAAAGTTAGTCAGGTTACTTGTCAATGCTCAGGTATCTAGAGCTTTGGCGGGGGCGGGGCACCTCAACAATCAATGCTTCGAGGAGCAAATTAAGGTTACTGAGTAGATAAGGCTGATAAGGTCTTTATGCTTTGCTACAATAGAGAGGTTGCGATATGGATTGCGAGGTGCTTGTCGGGGAGAATGAAAGAACATGCGGGCCGTAGTGGGGGTACCGACATGGGGATCGAGATGGAGCTGCTGCGTCAAGGTACATCCTATATACATGAATGAATTATAGCTGTTGGCCAGTCGATGAACGTAACCATGCAGCGGGTCTGTCGCAGCAGGAGGCGGCAGAGGAGCGGTCAGGAGGAGCCCATGCAGCGGCTTCACACAGCGAGCCAGGCACGACGAAGCTCAGAAGTCGATGCTGTTGTAACGTCAATTGCTCAGGTCAGTGCTCATTGTGCACTGTGGCCGACACTTGCCGGCCAACTTGCCACTCCAATCCACTCGCTCTCCACCCCAACAAGGGAGGACCTCCAGAATCCGAGCCAAAAATTTATTCGGAACTGTGTCTCGTGCTTCGTCATGTGCGCTCTAGATTTTCGCTGGCCTGCTCATAGCGGCGCTTCAATTGCTTTCTTTCTGTGTGCGACTCGCTCCCCTTGTTGCTCTTTGGCTTACGCGAACGGCCCCCCACTGCCAACTGCGCGGTGAATGGCTCGACGGCCACGCTTGTCGTCAGTGTGCATGGTTTCTACAAGTAAATAAACCCCCATGTCCCCCAAAGGAGCCTCTCGTGTCGATCCTTGTTCCTGTGTCCCCATCCTCGTCCTTGCCCTTGTGACTTTGTTGCTCAAGTGGCATTGGCTTGTCTCTCGGCTAAGCTCCATGCTTGTTTCTGTGCTCAGGCACACTCCTTCTATACAGTGGTAGTAGGAGCTTATTTAGGATTGGCGTCTTTGAGGTTCGATGACTTTGAGGGTCGATATCTCTGATCGCTTCGTATGGCAGGACTTGAGAATATTACTTATGTTGATCGTATTTACACTGGGGAGCCTCTAAGACTGTTCTGCTTTCGAGAAGAATATAAAGAGACGGCTGCCAATAGCAGGATTATCCAGGTCATAAGCTGACAGGGCAAAAGAGTCTGTGAATATGATTGTGTTTTCTGGGCTCAGAGGATACTGACGTACATGGTTAGGAGGTTCGAGATCCTTCACTGCCGTACAGCAACACTTCGGTAAGGACCGCGGGTTGTCGCTCTCATGGTCTAGACAGCAGATCATTTGCCGTTGGTGGGGCCGTGATTAGAGTATTGGTAGTGTCTACGAGCTATTTGGATGCGTCGTGCGCCTTTTCCATTCTTCGTTGAGTGCCTCACTTACCAACACTTTTGATGTCTCCCAAAATTCTAGGGCGACAGTTGTTTTTGGTTAGACTCCTGTTCTCTCTCTTGTACGATCTATCGTCGATTGTATTCAAGGAGTCTTCCACCATAAAGCTATTCCCGGCACCTATGAACCTCCTACATAGCCCAAATCTCGCGTTCCTCCGACTTCAATGGCGAAGAATCTGATGCCCCCCAGAGAGTTGCCGAGTTTAAGATGAGACAGCTGGTTTACTGAAGCTATGAATTCGCCAGACTACTGCTCAATTCGCACCAAATGAGAGGCATGTCTAATCACTGTCACAATGTCCGCCATGACCTAGAGCTCTAAGTTGTCAATGGAGGATTTTGGGACGAACAATCATAGACAAGTAAGTTACTCATGATTTATGAAGAGAATATAACCTATTGAATTGGTGGCGTGCTCTGGTGGGTTGGTCATTGGCCGCCTCGATTCTTTATCTTTTATTTTGATCGATCTCCTTCGCTCCTTCTATCGAGTAACGCATATTGCCTCTGACATTGATAGTGCTGCATGTATACATACTATTGCCTTTAGGCAACCTTCATACCCCAAACAGAAGCGGCACTGGACGACATCTCTTTAGAACCTGGAAAGGAGAAAAAATACAATGAGTATGCTCATCAAGACTTTGATGCGAATTTGAGAGTGTCTTTTCTCGGCACTTACTCTGATCATTGCTTAACACTCTGCCGCGCCTCTAGAGAGGCGAAAAAACTTCACTATGTTTTTCTTTGACCAAATTAGCAAGGCTTGCTCTCGCGGGAAGTCACCAACAAGTGAAGAATCGTCTTGGCAAACAAACACTCCACCATTTGAGACACACAACCTCACCAACAACACGACAGCTCTAGAGCAATGCATACCAAGTTGTAACCTCGAATCGGTTACCTGGTTTTCATTTCAAGCATTCATCGACCATCGCATATGTTCCGTATAGTGTGGTCATGGCCCTTAAAGACGACAGCCCATCGGCTCCACTCTCCACTCTGGATGAGAACGAGTATGTTGTAGCCTTTGGTCCTAATGGCCGGCAATTTTGCGCGACACCCAATGGATATTCGGCGTAGGTGCGTCGTTCAAAGCGTCATTTTCGAGTCGGCTAACCTACACATAGAATGTTCCTCCCCCATCAAGCTCTTACACTGCTCTCACAGGCAAGGAAGGTGACCTGGGCGTCGTTCGGGTCTCATACCGACTCTTGGTTCTTCTTGTTTGAGGATGAGCACGGCAATCCGGGGTACACCTATGGCAAAGAGATCTCAGAGACGCTGAAGGCTGTCTTTGCTGACCGAGGGCTTGGGCTGCTCCGACCATTGTCATCTCTTCGAGTACAGCTTGGTGCGAATGATTCATTTGTCATTTGGGATAGATCTAAGTGGCTATGCAACAACCTCCCAAACCTTCTCCGAGCTCACCTCTGCCAAATTAGTTCGTCTGCCACGAAAGGCGACAATAACACAACTACGGGCTATTTCAAATCTGAATCCCTCGCCTTGACCAATATCACATGGCACGACAGTGGCTCTTTCTATATGAAGTGGGGAGATGAGCATAGCTGGAACTATCAGTCCCATATTATGCGACAGGCGTGGAACAGCTTGTGGCAGGAGTATGAGGATGGTGTATTGACCTCACAGGAGTTATCCGACCTAGCTGTAAGAGAAGACCCTTCTATCCTCTGGATGATTATAGATCTAACTCAAGCCAGTTCGTGGCTATAGATCCACATGCGTCTGAAGCTGACACTGTTGTTTTCATCAAGAAGAAACAAGGAGATGGAGAAGCCAACTTCGCCATCCATTTTCCAAACGAACCCGTCATCACACGCCTCGAACTTCCCGAGAGGTCAACAAGTACCACTACTTCAAAGCCACCCGAGGACACCATCAGTCCTGATGATCGCCTCGAATATGCCGCACGAGAGACATCTCAGGAAGTGACCTACCAGTTTGCGAAGAGTAAGAAGTCTGGCCGCCCACATCCGAAGGATTCATGGGAGCTTGACCTCCGCAAAGGAGAAACTATCAAGATCCTACAAGAAAGAGGCAGGGAGTGGTACATTATCGAGAATAAAAGGGGAATCAAAGGATTTGTGCACCGTTCCTGGCTGGAGTTCGATGAGGATGTGAGAGCTGATCCAAAGACCGCTTACACTCGGTTCAAGGATGAGCTTGAAATGCTGCTGGTGCCCGGCCAGTTGACCTATTTTCCCCGCATGGCCGACTACATGGATGTGTGTGCTCAGTCTGATTGTACACTTCTTAAACAAGGCGTCCATTCCCTGGGCATCTGCACCCACGATTTGCAGGTCCTGTTGCAAGGTTCCGGTTCGTTTTCCTTTGAGTGGCTAAAGGAGCAACGAGTTGTATGGCACCCGGACAAGTTTGCGCGTTATTGCCATCCCGACCACCGCGATCAGCTAAAAGTGAAGGCGGAGAGGTTGTTCGTCATGTTCAGTGCCTTAATGGACACGGCCAAGAGCTTGTAAAATGGGCGCCTGTGGCAATAGACTAAGGGTGAAGTCTATGTATTGACAGCCATTGATGGAATGAACCTAGTGGGAGCTTGAATATAGACGGATTGGTCCATCTCAATTGCGGCTAGAGTCGGAGGCTTAATTAAGGAAGGGGGTTGATGCGATGTGAATGGTGGTATTTAGGTATAATGGTCTAATTAGTGCGCAATACGTCTAGACTGGAGACGGCCATTTTGACACTATGCCGCATACGGGTCGCAAGGAAATTGATCGAATAAGCCATACGAGAGGTCGACATGAACCCACCAAACATGAGTTTACAGTGCATCTTGTCTGACGTTTAAGCTTTTCGTGGCATACTGTATACCGTATCCTAATACTGCCCTATATCCCTGGCTTGTACGTAATTGAGACGGAGGCGAGACGCGGTCCGAGCCAAATTGGCGGCGTCGCGCTTTGGCAAATGGTTCCGCGGGTTCTCCACGATCAAAAAAATTTGGCGCATGGGCGCGACGTGCTCCATCTTAACCCGGCGTTTTCTAGATAATGAGTCTGTGGTTTCTGCTCCTGCACAACTTTTCTGCTAGGAGGAAAGGAACGCGTGCTTGGCCGCCTTAAGCTCGAATATGGTGCTTCCGATCGGACGGCGCATTTTCGCCAGCGCCCGTGTCTATCCGACCTTTCGTCTGAAAGCTACCCCACCTAAAAATTATATCGCCCTGGGACCCCTCCACCGCATCTCCAGCACGAGCACGCGACGATTGTTTTACAGCACAACGCTCAGGATGACGGCGACCAAGATTGACGGCACCGCGATTGCGAGGAGCATCCGCGAGAGGCTGGGTGCCCAGATCAAGAAGAGACAGGAGGTCAACCCCAGGTATCGCCCCAGCTTGAAGATTATCCAAGGCAAGACCACCCTCTAAGATGCTCATTGAGCGTCTAAGAACATGAATTATGCCACCAAGGTGTCTGACATTCAGCGCAGTGGGCGACCGATCCGACTCGAGCACCTATGTTCGCATGAAGCTCAAGGCTGCCGAAGAGGCCAACATTGACTGCGAGCTCGTCCACCTCCCCACCGAAGTCTCCGAACCCGAACTCTTGCACAAAATCTACGAATACAACAACTCGCCTGCTGTACACGGCATTCTCGTCCAATTGCCCCTCCCAAAGCACATCTCCGAGCACTCCATCACATCCGCCGTCGCCGACGAGAAGGATGTCGACGGCTTCGGTATCAGCAGCATTGGAGAACTAGCGAAGCGGGGTGGAAAGCCCCTCTTTACCCCTTGCACACCAAAGGGTATAATGGTATTGCTCCAGGAGGCAGGCGTAGATATCAAGGGCAAGAGTGCCGTTGTCCTTGGCCGAAGCGACATTGTGGGCAGTCCCGTGAGCAACCTGCTCAAGAACGCAGATGCCACCGTCACCATATGCCACTCGAAGACCCCCAACACCCCAGAGCTTGTGAAGCAGGCCGATATTGTTGTTGCTGCCATTGGCCAGCCAGGCTTTGTGAAAGGGGAGTGGCTCAAGCCAGGAGCTGTGGTCATCGATGTTGGTACTAATTACATTCCGGACGATAGCAAAAAGTCCGGACAGAGACTGGTAGGAGATGTGGAGTACGATGCAGCCATCGATGTTGCATCTCATATCACCCCCGTACCCGGAGGTGTGGGGCCAATGACAGTTGCCATGTTGCTACAAAATGTCGTGGACTCTGCAGATGCTGCGTTTGATAGACAGAAGCAACGCAAGATCACCCCTCTTCCCCTGAAGTTGGAGGACCCCATCCCCTCAGATATCGCGGTCTCTCGTAAGCAGCATCCGAAGCTTATCACAACCATTGCGAAGGAAGTCGGTATTCTGGCCCATGAGCTGGAGCCCTATGGATCAACCAAGGCAAAGGTTGACCTTGGTGTACTCAAGCGTTTGGAACATCGCCGAAATGGAAGGTACATTCTCGTTGCTGGAATCACCCCAACGCCTTTGGGTGAGGGAAAATCGACAACCACCGTAGGTCTTGCTCAGGCGTTCGGCGCCCACCTTGGCAGAATCTGTTTTGCAAACGTTCGACAACCTAGTATGGGGCCTACTTTTGGAATCAAGGGAGGTGCTGCCGGAGGAGGATACAGTCAAGTCATTCCCATGGACGAGTTCAACCTTCACCTTACAGGCGACATCCACGCCATCACTGCGGCAAACAACTTGCTGGCTGCGGCCATCGAGACCAGAATGTTCCACGAGAACACTCAGAAAGATGGACCGTTGTATAAGCGCTTGGTACCGACCAAGAAGGGCAAGCGAGAATTTGCGCCTGTCATGTTCCGTCGCCTAAAGAAACTGGGCATCGATAAAACTAACCCTGATGAGCTGACGGAGGACGAGATCCGCAGGTTCGCTAGATTGGACATTGACCCGGAGACCATCACCTGGCGCCGCGTACTTGACGTAAATGACAGGCACCTTCGACAGATTACTGTTGGTCAAGCTCCAACCGAGAAGGGCAACACGCGTGTAACTGGTTTCGATATCTCTGTTGCCAGTGAATGCATGGCCATTCTTGCGCTCAGTAATGATCTTGCCGACTTGAGAGAACGTCTTGGTCGAATGGTTGTCGCCAGCTCCCGCAGCGGCAACCCAGTTACTTGCGACGATATCGGAGCTGGTGGCGCTCTGGCAGCTCTCCTCAAGGATGCCATCAAACCAAACATGATGCAGACCCTTGAGGGTACTCCTGTCTTCGTGCACGCTGGCCCTTTTGCTAACATCAGTATTGGCGCCTCGTCTGTTCTCGCTGACAAGCTTGCTCTGAAACTGGCTGGTACTGAGCCAGATGAGGACCACGATGAAAGGACCGGCTTCGTTGTCACTGAGGCAGGCTTCGACTTCACCATGGGTGGCGAGCGTTTCTTCAATATCAAGTGTCGTTCATCAGGCCTTGTGCCAGACACCGTTGTTATCGTCGCCACTGTTCGCGCTCTCAAGGTCCACGGTGGCGGTCCTGAAATTTCTCCCGGTGCGCAACTTCAGGAGGTTTACCGCACCGAAAATGTTGAGCTTCTTCGGGCTGGCTGCGTCAATCTCAAGAAGCAAATCACAAACGCCAAGTCATTCGGTGTTCCCGTTGTCGTCGCTATCAACCGCTTCGCTACTGACACTCGGGCGGAGATTGACGTCATTCGGGAAGAAGCTCTCGCAGCTGGTGCAGAGGATGCCATCCCCGCTAACCACTTCGCTGAAGGAGGAAGGGGCGCCGTTGAGCTGGCTAAGGGCATCATCGCCGCGTCTGCAAAGTCCAAGCCTGACCACAAGCTGCTCTATGACCTTGACGGTGATGTCCAGCAACGCATTGAAGCCATTGGCCAGCGCATGTACGGTGCTGACAAGGTGGAGTTCTCAGAGCTCGCACAGAAGAAGGTGGATACCTATGTTAAGCAGGGACTTGGCAACCTGCCCATCTGCGTTGCTAAGACGCAATACTCCCTTTCGCACGACCCGTCGCTTAAGGGTGCACCAACTGGCTTCACGGTACCCATTCGCGATGTTCGTATGGCTGCTGGAGCTGGCTACCTATATGCCCTAGCCGCAGATATCCAAACCATTCCGGGGCTTCCAACCGCTCCTGGATATCTCAACGTAGACGTAGACACCGAGACGGGAGAGATCGATGGTCTTTTCTAATCAAAAAACTATTAATGCAAAGTTAACGATACTATCTTGTTCGCCGGATCTAGGCGTTTTTGTTTTTTATGGGCATGTTTAGGGTGGTGCAAGGAGGGAATCTGGGACTTTTTTCAACACTCAACATTCAACATTGAAGCATAGCGTCGGTTTCTTTCAACGTAGACGGCTACGGCTACCATTTAGTGGAAATATTATCTTATTAACACTTATAGCTGTACTGGTAGTTCTTCTTTATAGTGTGGCATGGCAAGTCGTAGAGTTGCGGTTCAACTTATCCATCAATATTGCCACGCACCTCGAGCTTTAAGGAAAAGTCCAGAAAAACGGTCTAAGTCAGTCAACCTACCTGAGTAATTTCGTTGGCTACAACGCATTTTCTCCTATGGAAATCGTAAAAAGGTATACCTAGTTTATTTTGTCAACTATCCCTTAGAATACAGGAAGTCCTGTTAGGTTGTTAGATAGCTGAGTGACTTCTAATCATTTCCGGATTTTTCTCCGACGTAAAAATTATCTACTAAACACACTTCTCTGGAGATTATTTGCCAGACTAAATCGAATCACAATGCCTGCTCAACAATACTACGTCGAAATCTCCTGCAACCAGGGAATATCTCGCAGCAAGGCTGCCGCCGCTGGTGCTGCAGCGATCCGTCACTACCACAAAAAAAAAGTCAACAACCCCGGGGTAAACCCCAAGCGAATTCAGCCTCTAATATGGAAAGGCCACCACCAAACGCTATCCCATGAAAGCCGGTGCCGCAAACGCAGTCCAATATGATTCCGAAACAGGTTCCGCGGCCATATACCATCCCGAGGAAACCGGTTCCCGCAAGGGAGCCGGCCAAGGAAGAGAAATCTGGCTCCAAGGGTAGAATCTTTAGCTTTTGGGGGAAGAGTAAGAAGAATAAGTACGAGGATTATTACCTTAAGCATGGGGGTGGTTGGATTAATGTCTAGGGGGTTCGATGTTAGTTTGATGGGAATTTTCGTTTCATAATAAAGGGTTTTTCTTTCAAAGTTAATGAGTAGGAGTTGGCGTTCATTGGGGTTTGTAATTTTTCTGCTTTGGGATTGTAGCCTGTGTTTTTGATGGTCTTATTTTACTTTTTTTTTGGGTTTGAAATTTAAAAAGAAAAAAATTGAATGCCCTCAAAACCAGCATATAATTATTTAATTTACTCCTATGAGGTCTATATCCCTATCATACGTACAAGCATGCTCTTGAATAGTTCCTCCAGAGATCGATACTGCCCATTCCTCCACCAGCTTGGATATTATTCGAGCTAAGGTCTCTACTTCGGGAGTTGAAACATATTAAGGGCAACCTGATGACCCAATACGGCTGCAGTCACAGCATGTACTCGCATTGATATACATACATGATGGGAAGCTAAAAGAAGCACCTAGGCTGCTTGAGCATGTGCGGGCTATTGATATTGTCAATTCACCATGTCCATCTAGATCATTGCTCTCGGCTACACTGCATCCGGGTTGCTTCTAAGTAATCGAACAGGCGTTGAGCACGGCTGATTCCGCAGCTGATTCTGCAAGTATTTTGGCAGTCGCAGTTTGTAACTGGATTGGTAGCTGCAGTGGCGGTTCTATGTTGAGCTAACTAGCATATGAGGCGCAAGAGAAGCTGAAATGGGAGATAGTGCAAAGTCGTTGCTGTGCCTCGTGCTCCCTTGCTCTACACTGCCACGACACCACGAACTCTGCACACACCGCCCTAGGGTAGAATTATTATCTGGTTGCTTCTCGCTATGCGGTTCCTTGCAACCGAGTAGAAGAAAGCTGATCGGTCATATATCCCGTAATAGGCTCCCAGGAGTAGTTGTACGATTGGCCCAAGTGCGTGTCAAACGGCAGATAGACTGGGCTGCGGTACTCTTCAACCTTGTGTGCGTCGGGTTCGACGTAGGATGAAGATGGTACTCTCGCGCTCGTGGTAGAAAAAAAAAAAGGCTCATTGCTTGGTAGATGACGACGACTGTCCGCATGTAGAAAGGGACCTAAAAATGCAATCAGATATGTTTTCTACAACATGGGAGAGCGAGAGTGTTACAAAGCACATGGGCCATTGTGCTACCACTGTAGTAGGAGAGCTGGGACTGATGCATAGAGGGGACTTTCGAGAGCCCTGGGCGAAGAGCGGTGGTGTACATTAAGGAGTGAAGCAGGGCTGTGTGAAGAGAGATAGCTGCTAGTAAGTGGTCCGCAAGCACCTGCAGAGAGAATTGGGTAGCATTTCACGAAGCTGCGACCGTTGAAGCCATCAAACTACTCCTTGTCCCCGTGCCAATCATTTACAAATCAGCCCCCCAAAGCCAACACAACTATGTAAACTTTCAGGATCTTGACCTAATCGTTGATGATTTGCAGCCAACAAAAGCTTCCTGGCTGTTTTTCGAGTGTGCTGTGTATCTCTAGGGCTACTCCAAGTGCGGCTATTTCAAGTTGTGGGCTCAAATTAGAATCTAATTATCATTGTTGCTCTTGCCTGTCGCGGAGGCGAGCAAGGAACTTTGGAAGGCACGACTGCTTACTGCTTTCAAATGCTGTGCATTCTCAACACTTTGCTTTTTCCCCTCCCTTTCCCACAGCACCCCTCATTCTTCACCACTTCTACCTCTCGCCGCTTTTCGAGCAACCGCCAAATTGGCCTCTCTTCTACAACACACACTGGAAACACTGTCTGTTTCGACGACTCAACAAGCATTACGGGTTTCATTGTCGAGTATGACGGGCAGACCCTAGCTGTACCCCGAGGCAGGCTGATGTGCTCCCCGACCCACCACGGCTACGAGTGCGGCGAGACTCGGAATGCCTGCGGACAACAACACCAAAACATCAATTCACGTGTATCTTGTACACCTCGCCGGGAAGCTGAGGTGACCTCAACCGGATCATTACCCAATGATATTTCTCACATGGGCTGGCAACACCTTGGCAATCACGGGCGGTTGCTCCGCATGCCCGTTGGAGCGCAGCCTCGCAGCGAAGGTACACGGAGAACATACGCAGGGCAGATGTTGGACGCCCAAACTTAAATAAACCCCATCGGACACCTTACAAGACGCCCTGAGCATGGCCTGACGTCTTTGTTCTGCCCCACTCGAAGTGCAGAGACTGCGCTCTTACCACCCTCTCCACACTGTCAAACGTCAATAGCAATGTCAACATGTCGACTACCACCGTCCATGGCGCTGTTCATGTCAGCCAACGCCCACGCCCACGCCCACGCCCAGCCGCCTTTGCGCTGCCCCACGTCGAAGGATGCAACACGGGCTTGCACATGACGAGCATTGCGCCCGCAACAGCCGCAAACCAGCATTTGCCGCAATACAAATCAACCAGAGCAATCAAACACACTCGCATCCAAGCTGCAGCTGCCCGTGGGGTACCGTATTAGCCGGACGGAGAAACTGCTGGTTCCGGACTTGATTCTGGCCTGCCTTTCTGGGGCTCTGAAACGGCTTAAAGGCGCTTTTTAAACCTCGGATTTCTTTACCCCGCCGCCGACTCTTCTCAGGCACCTCGACCTATCAACCCGCTCTTGCAAACCGATTCTCGCAAACTGCACCGCGGCCGGAAAGCAGCAAGTCTACGACGGCCCTAGGCAGACTGATAGTCGTCCACATTCCGATTCCGAGGTTATTCTGAAGCTTTTGCCTTACCGCCGACAAACATGAGGCCCTCAACATCTACACCTGCCCTCCGCTCTGCCGCTGTTCTTGCGCGCATTCCTCGACGTCAAACTTGTGGCTTTGCAACTAGGTGCTTAGCTTCCCAGTCCATTGTTGGCCCAGTTCAGCTCCGCAACTCTAGATCCAGCGCCGCAAACAGCCGCTCTGCTCAAATTCCGAGCCTCCACCTCGGACAGTATAGGATGGCCTCCAATATGGCCATCAAGAAGATCAAGGTTAAGAACCCCGTGGTGGAGTTGGATGGTGATGAGATGACCAGGATCATCTGGCAGGTTATCAAGGACAAGGTACGGACGATACGAAAAAAGTCTCCTCTGTGGGCAGCGAGATGGGAGCGAGAGGATGCTAATTTTGACCAGTTCATTACGCCCTACCTTGATATTGACCTCAAGTACTACGATCTTGGCCTCGAATACCGCGATGAGACGAATGATCAAGTCACACTCGATGCCGCAGAGGCAATCAAGAAGTACTCGGTCGGTGTCAAGTGTGCGACCATCACTCCCGATGAGGCACGTGTCGAGGAGTTCAAGCTCAAGAAGATGTGGCTGTCCCCCAATGGCACCATCCGAAACCACCTGTATGAAATCTATGCGCCCCGTTACTAGTAAGAATGAAGACTGATGCATTTTCCGCAGAGGAGGAACCGTCTTCCGCGCCCCCATCGTTATTCCACGCATCCCGCGCCTCGTACCCGGCTGGAAGCAGCCCATCATTATCGGCCGTCACGCTTTCGGCGACCAATACCGTGCTAAGGACCGTGTTATTGACACCGAGGGTACCCTCGAGATGGTATTCACTCCCAAAGGTGGCAAGCCCGAGGTCATCAAGGTCTACGACTTCCCCGCTGGCGGTGGTGTTGCTCAGACCCAATACAACACCAGCGAGTCTATCTCTGGCTTTGCCCACGCTTCCATGAAACTTGCTTTGGACAGGAAACTTCCCTTGTATATGAGCACTAAGAACACCATTTTGAAAGCCTATGACGGACGGTTCAAGGACATCTTCCAGGAAATCTATGACGCACAATACAAGAAGGACTTCGAGGCTGCCGGCATCTGGTACGAGCACCGTCTCATTGATGACATGGTTGCCCAGATGATCAAGAGCGAAGGCGGTTATATTATTGCCATGAAGAGTGCGTAGACGTTCCTGCCAGCTACAATTTTTTCGTTAACATAAGCTCCTAGACTATGACGGTGACGTTCAGTCCGATATTGTTGCCCAGGGTTTTGGCTCCCTCGGCCTTATGACCTCTGTTCTGATCACTCCTGACGGCAAGACTTTCGAATCCGAGGCTGCGCATGGAACTGTTACCCGTCACTACCGCGAGCACCAGAAGGGCAAGGAGACCTCTACCAACCCTATTGCCTCGATCTTTGCTTGGACCCAAGGTCTCGCCAAGCGTGGAGAGCTTGATGGCACCCCGGAACTGGTTGTTTTTGCTGAGCAGCTTGAAAAGGCTTCTGTGGATACTGTCGATGTAGACGGGATTATGACTAAGGATCTAGCTTTGGCGTGCGGCAAGAAGGAGAGGTCCGCCTGGGTCACCACTAACGAGTACCTTGATGCTGTGGAGAGAAGGTTGAAGGCTAGTCTGAAGGAGAAGCTATGAACGGGAAATGTTTGCAGTTGATTTTCAAGGTGATTTAGGCTCCTTGTGATTGATTCAAGCTGGATGCCGAATACACTTTTACTGGTTAGATATCGGACTAGATTACAAGTAGATGTACTCTTAGCTTACTCCATCTAGGATGCGTATATATACCAAGTTCAAAGACATGCCCTGTAGCAGAACAGAATTTGCGCCAGTGCAGTTTGTCTCACAACAGCGTGCCGAGAAGCAGGGTGGGATGTGTTGTTTGTTACACTTGCCATTCCTCAAAACACACCGTTCATTTGTTTGACTTCCTCTGCTCTCCTTTGGCCTTGCACTGAGCACAAACAATAGCAACTGTTTCTTAAAAGATTGTGTTTCTTGTGTCTTTCTCATCGATAACATCATATGAAATATTTCGTTTCATTTTCCCCACCGGATCGAACACAACACCCAAAAACAGACTCATAATACCACGAATTCTACAGCGTAGCAATGGAGACCTCAACATTGCCATCGCCTCACCTCTTGAAAGAAAATGCCGACCCCGTTACCCCGCCCCGTAAACAGCCGCCTCAGAAAGCGAATACGCCGTCTTCTGCTGCTGCGACACCGTTGTACAAAAGGTTTTTGGGCGAGGTTGAGGGGATGGAGGCGGGAAGTAGGAGAGGGGCTAGGAGTGTTTCACTGGATAAGGGGAGGAGAGTTGGGAGGGTGGAGAGTCCTTTTAATAATGGGATTTTGGAGATTGGGCCGAATGGATTTTATTTCTCGTGTGAGATTCCGGAGAGGAAGGTCGCAAGGAGGCTGGAAGATCTGGGGAAGGACGGGAAGGAGGGTAGTCTTGTGCGGAAGGGTCAGGGAATATCTACACCTACATCGATGAAGAAGGATGCAAAGCTGATGAAGAGGGACGTGGGAAGCCCGGGGAAGAAGGGAGTTGTTAGAGTAGGGCAAACACCCATGCCGACGAGGAAGATGAGAACACCTAAAAACCAAAGGGCGTTGCCTACAAGGTCGGGAAAGCTGATCGCTGGAAGAGTGGAAGTTTCGCCACATGAGAGTTTGGCTGCCAAAATGGCTGCTACTATTGAAAATGGCGGGAAGAAACAACATGCATCGGAGGAGAGAACTTTCGGGCCCTCGAAAAGCAAGATTCAGTCTCTAGATCAGGGTGTCGTTGAGACTATGATTGAAAACGATGACCCATCGCTTGGAAGCAATGCAGTGGACAATCAAAATTAATCACTGCATCCGGCAGAGGAAGACAATGGACACCCAAACCGGAGCCGCCTCCTTAACGGCCGAAGCCGAACTTCAGCCCCAAGGTCAAATGGGCGCACGGGGCCTACATTACCCGCATCAAAAGATTCGCAGGAAGTACAATCCACTATGGAGACGAGATTGACACAGATCAAGAAAGTAAGCTTCACGCCGCAAAAGCGCAACAATTCGACTGCAGGGAAGCTGGAGAAGCCGGTTGGGACACCAAAAGCTGTGCGGAATGCAATCGAGGAGGAGATGAGACTTGTTTGTCAGTCCCTATCGAATTCGTTCGGTTCCAAGGTGTTTGTAGGCGAGAAAGGGAATGCTATCTTACTGCCAAAGACTGCTTCTTATGATTCTCCAGTGGCCATGAAGGCAACAAAATTATGCCCGAGCGTGGGAAAAGACTCTCAGCGTCCTCTACAAAGGAAGACTGAGCGCGTGACAAAGACAGGTGCTGCAAGCGAGTCGGCTTCGATTGCTTCTCCCTTTTCGCAGAGCACCCAAACAACACCATCAAAGATAGAAATCAAAGAAAAGGAATCTTATACACCCGAAGGCCTACCAGCGAAGATCTTCAAATCTAGTGGGACCAATGATCCACCCAGCACGAGGCGCCTCCCAAAACCCAAGAAACCAGTATTCCAAAAACCCGTAGGGGATCGAAGGACTGCGTTACCTCTTGCGAATCCAAAACATCCGGCCAACGTGTCAGCTAAACCGGGGAAGTCTCATTACAGCGCTACCAGGACTCCGAGCAAAGAGATTCAGAGCGCGCTTGATCAGGCGATTGATGCGAAGATTGATGAGTATAAGATGGCGGGGAGGGAGTTTACGCCGAGTGGGAATCGGGTTAGTGGGTTATTGGAGGCGAGAGAGAGAAATGGGAGTGTACGTAAGGTGTGATATCTGGGAAACTATGATACTCATGATACTGGAATAATGGACTGATGTATGAATGAATAAATAGTTCCACCTTTTCAGTACGGCTTTTTGGTCTGGTATTGAGTTGAACACATGGAATTTGAATTATTGATGATGGCAAAATTATATACGCTGTATCGAAACACATGAATTTCTTCTGATAAAGCATAATGCACAAACAATTCGATGTATAAGAGAAAAGTCGATGGAAGGCAACGGTATCATTCGTCACGTGTGACGCTAATCAAGAGTGATGATCAGAGTGACGGCCTATTTACCGCTTAGCGCCACTCCAACCACATCAAGAAGTACCTCGACGTTACACCGCAATATTCTCTACGACGAACATTTGATATATTATTCACTGGGCGACTGTATGCCAAACATATCCTTTGTCGGAGCGAAAAAGCGCAAGACACGCCACTCGGGACGATTTCGTAGGATGCTGGTTCAACACGCGCGTCAGGCTTCAGCTCAACGGAGCTTGCTCTCTCTCGTTGATGAGCTACTTCTCAATATCATAGATCAAATCGATTCTCATCAAACTCTTTGTAATCTGGCTGCGACATGTACCCAGTTCCAAGATCTCACGGAACCTTACATCTGGCGATCACTGCTTGTTCTCACCGGCGCCCATGCCCAACTAATCAACACCGCTCTCGACAGTCGTGAAGAGCGAATAGATTTTGTACAAGAGCTATCTATTCGCTATAAGATCCAACACAAGGATGGAATCGAACATCTGAACCACTTTATCGGGCTGATGGGAAAATTGAGACGCCTGACTGTTGAGAGCCCTTGCCCAAACAACACCGAATGGAGATCTGGCATGTATTTTGATGGCGCGACGAGAATCGATTATACAAGACTGTTAGAACACGCAGTGTACCCGCCAGGAGATTCCCTTCCGACTCTACCCATGTTGCAATCTCGTAGGTATTGAGGTACTTGTGGAACTGACCTCAACTGACAGACCGTAGTTACGCTCCATGGACACGGTCAAGAAGGCTCGAAGTTTATATTCGGCCGCGCAGCAGTCATGTTTCTTCATCCAACGCTCCGCAGCATAACGGTCTCATGTCTCGAATTCGATGCTACGATTGCTCTCGATAACATACCGAATGCAAAGACCAACTCTACACCGTTGCAGTCACTGACGTTGATCGAATGCAATGTTAACATCCAATTTCTGGACCTCGTGCTGAGCCTTCCCAAGGCCTTGAAAGAACTCTCTATTGGCGAACGACTCCATACGTTCCAGGAGTGTGTACCATCTGACAACCCAAATACCCGTACCTCATCACCTCTTTTCCTTTCGGCGCTCCAGAGACAGTCTCATTCCCTCGAAAGGCTCATCCACATTGGTGGCGCTGTACGATACCTCACTAAACTGCTCAAGGACGATGAAGGCGCAGAGAAGTTACGATCTCTTACCAGCCTCCAACATCTTGAACTTGGATTGGAATCACCTTTGTTCTATTACCTGTTCCAGAACGGCTTCCCACCAAATCTTACGACGTTCAAGATCCTTGACACAGCTTGGTCGCAAGCTTTTCGGAGTATGCCACATGCGTCATCTCGATCAGTTTTGAAGCGCATTACGGATATCGTTACGAAACAGATCCCTCCATCTTTGCCTGCAGGCTTCACCCTTGATCTTCACTTCTCCGATTTCTCGATTGCGCGTATTTCTCCCGCATCGGAGTCCTCTGACAGAGACCATCGGTTTTACCTCGCCAATGTCTTCCTAGACCGCCCTGCAGTTTATAAGATCGCCTCAGTAATGTCCTCACGGTCTTGTCGTTTCCGAATATTCCGTGAATGTTTCCTGTCCGGAACCTCATATATTCCTCCATATATGTACGGAGAAGAAACACCTGTCCAAAAGCTAATGTATGATTCAAACGATTATTGGCGTTTCGAAGGCGATGACTATCAAATTGTGGATGACGAAGGGCGACGCAAGGAGTTAAAAGACGCACGAGAGTTGATTAGATGTGGAAGATGTGTAGCAAGAGGAATGGAATGTAGGAACCTGGGCAATGGATCGAGTTGTTTGCCTTGCTGGGCAGGTCGCCTTGCTTGCTCCTGGGAGAAAGATGATCATGGAGTTTGGATTTGGAGTGCGACTCAGTCCTTTGGGGACGGCGAATGAACTAACGATGTTATTTGCTTGAATTCTGACTAAGGTGGTACCATCTGAAGTTGCAGTCGCACTTGCACGAAGTCAGATCTGAAATCTGCAATTAACACCTTATTCCAGAAAACTTTGGGGCTGCTATTTGAAGTAGCATATCTCGTTGAGCTATGACAACCGATTCTCCTCCCAGACTGCGACTAATGCTTTTATCAACTCCTCCGTAACCCGGACTCCAGCTTTTACCTTCTCTTCGTCGTCCAAATTTGGCACATGGAGAAACACCACGTTCTTCTGCCCGGTCTTCTTCTGCATTTCATGCAGGCCGAGATAATAGCAAAAGCCACAAACATACGTTCCTACATCATCAGTCAAGCACACATCAATTGGTTTGCCTCTCTGGTCTTTCTTTAGCCCTTTACCGGCCTGCTTCAAAATCTCTCTACCATCTGCGGGTAAACTAATAGACCGACATGCATCCCTCCATCTTGCCTCCACATCTTCAAGATCCAACCCACACGCCAACTCCGCAGGACCCTTCTTTCCAAAAGCATTTGTGTTCTCAGCGCGCGTGAAAACTTTCCGCTCGATGTCTGGAATCTGATGGTACCCCTCTTTCGGAGCAGTCCTCTCTACCTTGAAACATCCTGCTGGGCTTTCGACTTCTAGGCCCATGTGCAAAACGATGTCTGGATTGCGTTCTTCGAGGAGCCGAGGGATGCGAGAGTAGATTTGGTGGTACGCGGCCGGGATGGGATCTTGAGGGAGTATGACACGGATTTGGGAGGCAGTGAATGTAGAGATTGTAGAGGGTAGTTGGCGGGCTATTTCCCAGGAAGGGTTTGTAGTGATGTCGAGGAAGGGCTATACTGAGGGTGTCAGATATGTGTGGTAGATGTATTGGCATATTGGAGACGGACGCCGAAGCCGGTTACGAGGACTTTTACTTCTTTTTCGTCGAACATTGTTGCCAACTCTGTGGGTTCAATATCTGTGTATGTGTTTTGGTGTTTCTGGTGGATGGTTCATATCTGTTTTATGTTCAGAATGTCTGAGTCATAAGAGACTGCAGGTAAGCGCTTGCTGGATTTCAAGTGTGGTGGGATTTTTGTTGGATAATGTCTGATTCACTCTCGCGTCGTAGGTTTAAGCCATAAATTTACTCTCTGTGTGTATGTAGGAGCACATCGTATGTAAGGGTTTAGAAGACATCGGAGGTTATCTTTATTCGATGGGGTTTTATTTTATCGTCAAGTTGCTAAGCTGAAAGACTGATGTAACAAAGTTTTCAATACAACTTCCCTCCCACTCATCCTCTTGAGGCTCTTTTTAAGGTCTTTTGCAAGTCTCTTAAGATAGTAATAATGAAGTCTAACTTTGTACCACCGTAAGATAAAACAAGAGGCTCGGATGATGCGACCCAGATGGTGCTACACAAAGATAGGACACGTCAGCATCGTGCCCATATTACCTATGATAAAACGAATACGATCGGACATGGAGTCGGAGTAAGAGAGACACTGGACGGCAATATCTGACTCGCATGTTGTTTTTCTAGCGCTTTCGCGAGATTCCATAATCGTGGCTAGTTCTATGTGGTACAGACTCAGCTTGATTGCAGTTGAAAGCTGGGAAGGGATTGTTTCAAGAGCACTGCTGTCTAGTGCCGTAGCTTTGTTCGCGGTGGCTAAGCTGAATCCGTAATAAGAGTGTAATGATGGGTCGAGCAGTGCTGGCTGCATCCACCGGACTTTTGCTTTGGGAATAGCTGTGGGGAGAGTGAACAAAGGGGCACGGACGTACAAAGAAGCGCCGACATCGCCGACTCAAGCTGAGTTGACCGCTCCGCCATGGTCAAAAAGTTAATTTTCCCGGGCTGACTCACTCTACAATCTACTTCATGGCAGCTATGCGCTGACAGCCTTACCTTTTTGACGAATTGACCTTGTTGGTATCCTTTAAAGTCTGCGACACCCCCAATTGGTGTGGAGGAACGCTTTTCTTCCTGGATTTTTCAAAGCCCACAGACCACCATGGCAACTGGTAGCGGGGCAGCAGCAGAGCCCACCAAGGTTTCGATCTTGGACAAAGACTCAATCGTTGTCGACTATGGCCTCTGGCAGAGCTACGTTGCTCAAGACCTTGTCTCATACATTCCGTCCTCTACCTACGTTCTCATCACCGACACCAACATCGGCCCACTCTATATCCCCACCTTCCAGCAAGCCTTCACCTCCGCAACCGCCTCGCTTTCCTCTCCGCCGCGTCTCCTAACATACCAGATCCCGCCTGGCGAGAACTCGAAATCACGGTCTACCAAAGGTATTGTGGAGGATTGGTTGCTGTCACAAGGATGCACTCGCGACACAGTGATCATCGCATTGGGGGGCGGTGTGATTGGAGATATGATTGGATTCGTAGCAGCGACATACATGCGCGGTGTAAAATTCGTGCAGGTTCCTACAACACTGCTTTCGATGGTGGACTCCAGTATTGGCGGCAAGACAGCTATTGACACCCCCGCCGGCAAAAACTTGGTCGGCGCTTTCTGGCAGCCGGAGAGGATATACATTGACCTTCGATTCTTGGAAAGCCTGCCAAAGAGAGAGATCATCAATGGTATGGCTGAGGTGGTCAAGACCGCAGCTATTTGGAATGAGGAAGAATTCACAGCCTTGGAAGGAAATGCGGAAACTATCTTGGCTGCAATTGACACGAAACCCGTGAATGGAAGGAGAAACTTTGACAGCATTGCAAGCATATTGAAGAGAATAGTTTTGGGCTCTGTAAGAGTGAAGGCAGAAGTTGTCTCCGCTGATGAGCGCGAAGGTGGACTCCGTAACCTTCTAAATTTTGGTCATTCAATCGGTCACGCTATGGAGGCTATTCTCACCCCGCAGATTCTCCACGGCGAGTGTGTTGCGATTGGCATGGTGAAAGAGGCCGAGCTAGCGAGATACTTGGGCGTGTTGGATCCTTCTGCGGTTGCACGACTAACAAAATGCATTGCAAGCTACCAGCTACCCACATCGCTCGCCGACAAGACTGTGCGGAAACGGTCAGCGAACAAGCATTGCCCTGTTGATGAGCTCATCAGAATTATGGCGGTCGATAAGAAGAATGCAGGCAAACAGAAGAAGGTCGTGCTATTGTCAGGCATTGGCAGAACATATGAAAAGAAGGCCAGTTCGGTCGCCGACAGGGATATCAAGCTTGTCCTTTCTCCCAGCGTTCTTGTGCACCCGGGCATACCCGCTGATTTGAACGTCACATGCACGCCCCCAGGATCGAAGAGTATCTCAAACCGTGTTCTTGTTCTCGCGGCCCTTGGATCTGGATCGTGCCGAATCACCAATCTGCTGCATTCAGATGATACTCAAGTTATGTTGGATGCCTTAGCGAGGATGCAAGGCGCGTCCTTCTCCTGGGAAAATGATGGAAAAGAGCTAGTGGTTACTGGAAATGGCGGTAACCTTAAGGCCACCGATACCGAGTTATACTTGGGCAATGCTGGAACTGCTTCGCGTTTCTTGACTTCAGTGGCTGCTCTGGCACAACCTACAGAGGGTATCACTTCCACGGTTGTGACCGGTAATGCGCGTATGAAGGAGCGCCCCATCGGACCGCTCGTCAAGTCTCTTCGATCCATGGGCATTAACGTTAATTATAATGAGAAAGAAGGTAGTCTGCCTCTCAGAATCTCGGCGTGTGGTGGTTTTGGCGCTACATCTGGAGAACGTGCATTCAGTGGAGAGATTGAGCTAGCTGCCACTGTTTCCTCACAGTACGTGTCTTCGATTCTTATGTGCGCTCCATACTCCAAGAAGCCAGTCACCTTGCGTCTGGTTGGCGGTAAGCCAATCTCGCAACCATACATCGACATGACCATTGCAATGATGGCTGCTTTTGGTGTTCAGGTGGAGAAGTCACAGACTGAAGCAGATACCTACCACATTCCTAGCAAGCCCTACACAAACCCCTCCGAATACGTTGTCGAAAGCGACGCAAGTTCCGCAACGTACCCACTTGCAATTGCAGCCATTACTGGAACAACGTGTACAGTGCCAAACATCGGCTCAGCATCTCTACAGGGTGATGCGCGCTTTGCGATTGAGGTATTGAAGCCAATGGGTTGCAAAGTAGAGCAGACTGCAACCTCAACGACGGTTATCGGTCCACCAAGAGGAGAGCTCAAAGCTGTTAACGAGATTGATATGGAACCCATGACAGATGCTTTCCTCACGGCCTCTGTCTTGGCAGCAGTTGCATCCTCAAATGGATCTACCACTACGACACGGATCTACGGAATTGCAAATCAGCGTGTCAAGGAGTGCAACCGCATCCAAGCTATGGAAGACGAGCTCTCCAAATTTGGCATTGTCTGCCGACAATTTGATGATGGCATTGAAGTTGATGGTCGCGGATACCATCTTGATGCCCCCAAAGTTGGCATACATTGCTATGACGATCATCGGGTGGCAATGAGCTTCGGTGTTCTATCTCTTGTTGCGCCAGAGCCGGTGCTGATTCTCGAAAAAGACTGCACTGGCAAGACATGGCCAGGGTATTGGGATAATCTCAATCAGCTGTTCAAGGCCGAGCTCGACGGTGTGGAAGAAGCGCTGAAGCTTCACGAGCCCCATCATGGCCTTAAGACCCACGAAAAGTCCATCTTCATCATCGGTATGCGAGGCGCTGGAAAGACAACAACCGGTGGCTGGGCTGCTCGCAACCTGGGTTGGCCATTACTCGATCTTGATACTGCCCTCGAGGAACATGTTGGAATGACAATTCCCGAAATTATCAAGACGAAAGGGTGGGATGGTTTCCGTGACGAGGAGCTCAACCTGCTGCAAAAGACTATGAAAGAGAAACCCACTGGATACATCCTGGCTTGCGGTGGTGGAATCGTTGAAATACCACAGGCACGCAAGCTTCTTACAGACTACCAAAAGAACGGTGGCATTGTGCTTCTCGTCACCCGAGATATCGCCAAGGTTATGGATTTCCTGCAAGTTGACAAGACCCGCCCTGCTTATGTTGAAGACATGATGGGTGTATGGCTGCGTCGAAAGCCCTGGTATACAGAGTGCAGTAACTATCATTTCCACATGCAGAGTGTGGATTCTGTCGGTTTGGCCAATACACTTGAAGATTTTGGGCGCTTTTTGTCACTCATCAATGGCAGAGGAGCATCACTCAAAGCCATAAAGAAGCGAAGGCAATCATTCTTCGTCTGCCTCTCCGCTCCTCAGATTCTCCCTTGGATCAAGATACTTCCTGAGATTGTAGTGGGCTCCGATGCTGTTGAGCTACGGGTCGATCTTTTGGAAGATCCCAACTCATCTGAGGGAATGCCTTCACCTGAGTTTGTCATTGAGCAGCTGGCATTGCTGCGGACGGTCATCTCTATTCCTCTGATATTCACGCTGAGGACAAAGGCCCAGGGTGGAAAATTCCCTGATGAAGCTTATAGCGAAGCTCAGCAATTGTACCGAACGGCACTTCGCCTGGGTGTGGAATTTGTAGACTTGGAAATGACGATGCCAGAGGAGATTCTTCGTGAAGTCTCTGAAAACCGAGGATTCACAAACATCATCGCCAGCCACCACGATCCAAAGGGCGAGTTATCCTGGACCAACGGAAGCTGGATCCCGTATTACAACCGCGCTTTACAGTACGGCAACGTCATTAAGTTGGTTGGAATTGCTGGATCACTTCAAGACAACTTTGCTTTGGCCGACTTTAAGAGGTGGGCCCACGAAGCGCATCCAGTTCCTTTAATTGCTATCAACATGGGAGAGCAGGGCAAATTGAGCAGGATATTGAACGGTTTTATGACCCCAGTTTCGCATCCCCTCCTTCCTTCAGCTACCGCGCCCGGTCAACTCTCTGCTGCCGATATTAGGCGAGGGCTGTCATTAATGGGCGAGATCTCTCCAAAAAAGTTCTGCATCTTTGGTTCTCCAGTACAACAATCCCGAAGCCCACCTATGCACAACAGGCTTTTTCGTGAGACCGGATTGCCTCATTCCTATGGCATCCACGAAACGACGGATGCTGAATCGATGCGTGACATTATTCGTTCTCCGGACTTTGGCGGCGCTAGCGTTACCATTCCACTGAAGCAGGATGTCCGGCCACTACTTGACGGTGTAGGTCCCGAGGTTGAAGCCATCGGTGCTTTGAACACCATTGTTCCCGAAACTGTGATTGACGAGGAGACTGGGAAAGAAATTACGCGCCTGATAGGCCAGAACACAGACTATCTCGGAATGGTTCTCGTCCTGCGCAATGCAGGCGCACAGGGCTCAGCTGGCCTTCAGTCTGGTCTCGTCATCGGTGGTGGAGGCACCAGTCGCGCCGCAATCTACGCTCTCCATGAGATGCAATACTCACCCATATATCTTCTCGGCAGGAACCAAGAGAAGCTGGAAAAGCTGAAGCAAGATTTCCCAGCTGCATATGACATCCGAGTCATCGTATCCAAGGAATACATCGCCAATCTCGAGAAGACCCCAACCGTCGCCATTGGCACTATCCCCGCAGACCAACCAATCGACCCCACGATCCGGGAATCTCTCATCGCCCTGTTCGACAAGGTGAAGAACGAGAAGCTTCCCGATGGCCAGGAAGCACCTATAGGCTCCCTTCCACCCGATGGGAAGAGAATCTTGCTCGAGATGGCGTATAAGCCCCCAGTCACGTCGTTGATTCAGCTCGCGCATGACGCAGAGTGGAAGACTGTTAATGGCCTAGAGGTTTTGGTTGGGCAGGGAGTATGGCAGTTTGAATACTGGACGGGGATTAAGCCGTTGTATGCTATTGCGAGGGTAAGTTGCTCCCTTTCCAAACTCCATTCTGTTGGTGTAGGTTGCTAATTGTGGATGTAGGATGCTGTGATGAATGGATAGATAGGAAAGGATATGAGATTGGCTCGATGAGTGGATTGTGGAGTTGTTCTTCATTCAATTTCTCTGGCAGTTGTTTTATGTATGGGAAGATTAAAATTAGACTTCCTTCTAATTTACTCTTTAAGACGAATGCTATCTCTGGTTTTGAAGACATGTATCTCTTTCTTCTAATTGCGTATAACGTATGTGAGGCTCTAATGTCGAGGGAATGTTCGGAAATAAGACTCGACCCTCATCAGCTCTCCTAAACACCTTCAATGACTTTATCGCGTTTTATCAAAGCGAGGAGGCGGTCGGTCATACCTAACTTATTGGTTTCTATGTCTTAAAGTATACATAGTCTTCGTGGCGTGTAGGATGAGTGAGCATGACTAGAAATGCTCGCGTATCAAGCTTCTCGGTGGGCTCAAGGACTGCTGCTTCTTCTGTCCCGAAAAAGTAATATATGTACTTGTATTAGCTCCGGGTGCCCGTGCGTGATAGTGACAGGTCAGATGTGGCTTGGTTGATCATAAGGCATGGGCTGCGATTCCCTCTGTATTTCCTTGCCAAAGGATAAGTTACGCTTGATAGTCTTCATGCCTAGCCGGGCATTTGTTTTGTTCAGATAGAATATACGTAAAGCATTAAATAAAAGATATAGGAGAATCGTGTCAGATACGTCAAATAAAGAAATAAAACCCAATGCTTTCGCAAGCGATGCTAATCTCTACAGAACGCCACATCTCTAGAGCACTGGAACACCACCATACTCTAAACGACTTCCGACTGCGTAACTTTAACACCGTTCTTGTACATGTGCAAGGGTATTTCATCACCAAACTTATCAAACTTGTTCTCCGTCTCCGCCAAACTCGAACTCCCGCTCTTCGTATCCGAAACCTTATCGCTCCTCTCAACCACCACATCCGTCCGACACGTAATCCCCATCTGACTCTCCTCGCTATCTTTCCTCTGGCCCCGAGTAACCTTGCTGCTGAGCTGGAAGCTCTCGAAGTGGCTTTTCCCGTCGTGGGTTAGTTGGCGGGGATTACTTGGGTGGTTGGAGTGGCTTCTCGGGCCGGAGGATGAGTTGAAGGGCTCGTTGAACATGTCGTTTTCGGGGCGGCCTTTGGCGAGGCGGACAACGAGGGACGCCATGGACATTTCGATGTTGAGTTTTACGATGTAGGCTACTGGGTGGAATTGGACGTATACGAGTTGGTTTTTGAGGAACATGAGGCCGATAAGCATGATCTGGGTACGGAGTAAGTATTGGATTTGGGTTGATATGTTGGAGGAAGATTAACTTACGTCCATGGCAATGGAGATGACCATCAGTTTGGCGTTGAAACCAACGAGAGGTTTGTACTTTGTGAGGCCGTGCTGGTCGAGGAGGCGAGTCTGGACAGTGCGCAGGAAGTACCAGTTGAGATAGGCGTCCACGACGAGAATGATAACCTTGGAGATCTTGTCCCAGATATTATTGATAGCAACGAATCTGCTGTTATTAGTCTTCGCATCTAAGTAACACTGGTTCAGTGCAACTCACGGCTGGACTGGAGGGTTAATGTGCGCCGGAATCCAAATGACGAAGACAGCAATATTGGTCGCAGTGATGATTGCTACTGTGCCCCACTTGAGTCTCCAAATGGCCTTGCGGTTTTCGGCAATGAGTGCGATTCGGTTGATGATAATTTGCATGAGGAGCTGAATTTCGAAGACCCAGAAGACGAGGATGAAGAAGAGAACGGGTACACTACTCTCTGTTAGTACCATCAAAGGTCATAGTTGCAAGAAGTTAGATTGAGGACATACGTTGGACCCAGTACGCCGTTAAGGAAGAGCCATCCTACAATACCAATGCAGACGTTGGCTGCAATTTGACCCCATACCATATAAATATAGGCACTTCTCAATGGGTTGCGGTTACGTCTCGTCTGCTTGATAGCCTCCCATACCGTCAGGAAGCCGAAACCCAGGGTAAATCCTGCTGCCAGAGCAGCGATTTGATAGTCAGTGACTGAAGACATGTTTAGGACCGCGATGCCTGGCGGCCCTCAACGAGGGAGCGAGCGTTCGGTTGGGGGTTGTAAAGGATAGAAGAAATGAACAACAGCAAGAGCACATACACACACACGACGTCTGCTACCGTCTGACAGGATTCGACGCCATATGTAATGGTCCCAAGCTGGCACCCCTTTTCAAAACCCACTACTACTGCAACTATCGACGACTCTATGTGAATGATCCACTCGCCGCCCTTGCCCGACGCAGGTTCCAGTACCGTGGCAGTAGCGTGGCAAGTCAGGTTCCTGTCACACTGGGACGCTGGGGTTTCGGGAATTCACCACCGTTTTGGCATCGCTCATGTCCAACGACCTATAAGCGAGCGTAGATCTGATCGGCAACGCTAAGCGCATCGTCGTGTGGAGCTTCAGCACCTGGCAAAAGGTCGCTAATCGCACGGGACACGTTCGCAGGTGTCCGGATGGCGTCGAATACGGAGAGCAGTGACATTTTTCTTTGACAGGCGCTACTGCTGGGACTGCTGGAGTTTACGTTTCGAGTTTGCCACTGGTTCCTCGCGGAAAATTCACCGTTGACTGCCATGAACTATCAAACTCTGTCAAACTTTGTCAAGCTCTGTCAAACTCTGTCGGGTCCGCTAGCGCCTTTAGGCAGTCCTGTACCGTGTCCATCTCACGACGCTTTCAAGTAGCAGCGCATGGCATTTCCTTTAAGGACAAGTGCTTTGTCTCGACACCTGGGTGAGCTGCGGAGGCGATGGTGGCATCTGACTGTTAACCACTCACCCCATCAAGGCATGATCGCATATGTTTCAGCTAACTACTCCCATGTTTACAAAACTTTATGCTCCGTACTATGGGTACTTATTGCATACATGACTCTATCACAGGTGACCCGCGGAGGTACGCGATCGGCTCATGTCTAGCGTCCCTCCAACGTATATGAGTAGAAAAACATCAATCTCGTTAAAGAACAAAATAACACATCGCGAATAGTTGCCACTTGCCAGGGCGAGCACGCTTTAGATCCCGCAGATAGGTTTAATTGATCTTCAGTAGTCCCCTACTTACTCGAGGGTCCACCTAAAGCGTGCAAAAGACCGGGGAAAGATGTCTGTGACAGACTGCACTTGTACTTGTCCAGGGGAGCAAAGCCCGCAAAACCCACATATCCGGCAAAGCCGGATTTCCCGCATTCTGATTCTGATGCAAAAGGAGGGTCGAGCAATAACGGTACGCAGCGAATTGCTCTGACACCACGAAACGGCTTTGTCCTCCGACCTATGCGAATTGAAAGAAGGAAATTGCACTCCTTCCCTTGATTTGATCACAGCTATACATGAAAACAAATGAATCGTACCTCCGACATCCTCCCCGCACATGTCTCGTACCGCCATCACCAAGATTACATCACCAAAGTGCCACCACTGCGCTCAGCTCCTTGCCAAGCAAGCAGTAGCAGCACCACCACCACCACCACCGACCAGACAACGCACGGTACCTGAAACGGGCCCTGGCCCATTATTCCCCTCCTCTCAGCAAGCTAGCAGACATCAGCACGCGGTCCACGATCTAGAATCACGCCAAAACATTTCTAAACACGGTGTTAGCTACGACTTCGGGTCTAGCGTAGCCACCACTTGAACCTTCTCCACAACGCCACTCCAGAAAATTTTGGCCGAGGCACACCGAAACGATTGCGCATTTCCCATCACAGACACACATGCCACTTAGAAAACTAGACGACCGTCCAATGAATCGAATGGTTGCGTTTTTCGCATCCTGAGTGGCTAAGGCTTCAGCTGCCGAGGTGTCAGGAACGCATTTACAGGAACGGCGTATGCGTGTGCGCAATATGTCATGCAGGGCAGGCGGTGCTCGCCGATGTACAAACCAGCCGAGGATTTATGTCGGCAAGGGGAGGGGATTATCAAGCGGTTCATGGGAGGGGATTTTCGTGGGCGATTAGGAATAACTAATGATCGTGGACACTTGATATAGGAAACCTGTGCTATATGCACAGTTAGTAGAAGGGCTTTGCTGCCCGATGGGGTGATATCGCCTGCCATGCTATCGCAAAGCGAAGCGATGTTCAGGAGGGTTTCCACTTCGAAGACATCGTGGGTGTCGGAGAATAGCTGGAATGGGTATCTGAGATGAACGATGGGCGTCTTTGGTAGTCTCAAGGTATGGACTTACCTCAGCGCAGAAGGGGTGCGTACTGTACAGGTGACCACAGCAAATGTTGTAAGTTAACCGCATGCGGCTGGAAGGATTTCCAAACGACTACCGAAATGCGCATCGGGCATTAAAATGTTCTGAAACCTTAATTCATGAGGAGTAATGATCGACTGAACTGGGATGTATTTGGCAACACCGCTGCCACCTACTTACAAAAACCAACTAGTTGACATGCTAGCCTAGTGTAGATGGGCAAAGGGGTGTGAGCTTTACAAATCGGTAGGATTGGCAGGTAGATGACTGAGGTATTTGGAAGCAAAAGGCCTGATGATAGAGGGGGTGTTATGGTGATCAAAGATATCAGTGTTTCTTGGGACCACTCTAGCGAATTGTTATGGCTTAGCATGTCCTTGCTGCAATAGTGTATGTTCCTTTCATCCGGACTATCACAATACTAAGTACGGCTCTACAAGGTGTACCTGAAGAACGGACTCTTGTCTCCTAACTCCATCAGTTCCTCCTCTGTGTACTTTGCCTTGAGTCCTTCTTCGCCATGCTCCCTGAGCAACGCATCCTTCTTCGCATTCTCCCTAGCATACGCCCACCGCAGCACAAGCGTCATGGCAATTGCAGCTAAGCACATTGCCAAACTCGATGCGAAGCCTGTAGTGTACTTTGGCTTTTCGCGCTCGAGGTAGATATTGCTACCCATGATACCTCCCATGTTTCCCACGCTGATCAATAATGCCATGCCGACAGCGCGCTTGGACGAAGGGGCAAGCGAGTTTGCGATCCAGGATACAAGGCAGGTAAATGGGCAGTAGAGACCGGCGGCCACGGGAAACAGGAAGCCATAAGTCACGCCAGGGTATTTGGGATGAGGAATGGCTAGTTGGGCGATGAACCCGACAGATGCAATGCAGTAGCCGGCGACGATGAAGGGGGAACGAGTGTGCGACTTATCGGACCACCATGCAAAGATGATGGTGACAATAGAGGCGAAGACGTAGACGGGGATGGTGAGTAGCTGCGCGTTTGCGGATGAATATCCAAGTCCATTGATGACAGTTGGGACAGTTGCCGTGAAGCTTTTGGGTGAGGTTTGTCAGTCCTTGGAACCCTGATTCGAGTCAAAGTAGGAGTCAACATACCCATATACACCTACGGTGTTTCCCCAAAAAATCACGACAGCAGCCCATATCTTCCAGTCAGACAACCCGGCAATGATGTACTTCTTGCCCATCTTGTCTTGATTGGTGGTGCGACCTACTCCCGTGCTCGAGTCATTGGCAAGTCTATGAAGAAGCAAATCACGCTCTTGCTGGGTAAGAAAAGTTGCGGTCTCAGGAGAGTCTGGGAGAATTTTCCAGATGACGAGAGCAAGGGCAACGGGAATAAGGCCTTCGATTAAGAAAATCCATTGCCAGCCGGAGAGCCCAGCTTCCCCATCCAGCTTCTCAATGGCATAGGCAAGGAGACCGGAGAAGGCACCAGAAAGAGAGGCAGCGACATAGAAGACAGCCATCCGCCGCTGGAGTTCAAATCGCCGGTACCATAATGTGAGTAAGAATGTTGCTGCCGGGAAGAATCCAGACTGTGAATTACCAAGTTAGTATTAAGCTTGTGGCGTTTCTTAGGTGGCTTGATTTGACGAACCTCAGTGACGCCCAAGAAAAAACGTGCAGCCAACAGGCCACCGTAACTGTTGATTAGTCCCATGAGCGTCATGACAAGACCCCAGGAAAACATCAAAATAGCCATCCAGCGACTCGGCCTCATCATTTTGAGGACGATGTTGCTGGGTACTTCCAGAAGGGTATAGGGTACGAAGAAAAGCGTGACGGCGGTGTTGTACATCAATCCGTGCATATTGAGGTCTTTTGTCATACCAGCAATCTTTGCATTTCCAACTGCGCGTACGGGTTAGAGACAAATGCCTTTCTGAAGAATAGTCCATCCAGGGCGGAGTAAGCTGTGAGCAGTACTTACTGTTGCTGCGGTCGATGAAGGCAACAAGGTAGAGCAGAGCCAACATTGGCACCAGTCTGTAGTCCACCTTGGACAAAACCCTTTTTGCCTCCCGCTCATCCATCTCGATGTACTGAGCTTCGAGCTCGCCATCGGAGCTGTTGTTCTTCTCTGTGAGGTTTTCGATTTTGCCCTCACTACTCAGGACAGGGTCCTGCTTGACGTCACCGGTGGCCATGGCTAGTCTGGTCTCCTATTTTCTCTCTTCCCTTCTCTCTCAGAAACTGTCTCTGGAAGTCGCGAGGCTCGACGATATGGTGATGAAGAGATGACGGGAATCTCGAGGGGTTTTGTACGCTGTCACGCTGCAATGCTGCCATGCTACTCGGGCTATCTCCCACCCGGAGCCTACTTTTACCTTGCCAATCATGCGGTTGGAGGTTGGGTGAGCACGAACACGAGGTCTGCGGGATTCTTCTGGGGCCCCCATGATTCGCAATCCTTCAGTGGAAAGCGGTGGGAAAAATGGGGAAGATGTGCGGGGTAGCCCCAACGATCATTCCCTTTCTCTGCTTTTAGCCCTGGAGTGGGTCAGTCAGCTCATTTGTTCGTGCATTTTGTGCAACCCCCCGAGGCAATTCGAAGAGTCTATCTGCCGACATACGAGCCGTGAGACCGGATACTGGAGTAACAAAGACAATGCAGGGCAGGGCGAGCCGATGCATCGCATGAGATGAGATATCCGTCGCGGGTTTTGGGACGTCGAGACGAAGCTTCCACTGCTCTGTTACCGCATATTTTGCGTCGCTTGCGTAGGACAAGACTTTTATTTCCAGGGAATTGCCCGATTGCGAAGCCCAGACCTTGGGTTCGTCTGAAGCTTATCCTTGTTAGGGTTAGAAGGACGTGACCGTTTCTTCTTGTCGTTCGTCAAGCGGTGCACAGCATCTGGTAGATACTGTGCCTACTTTATGCATCGCAACCCCGTCAATTCGCAAGGGTAGTTAACTACCAAGACATCTTGAAGCACAGCTCGTCATCAGATGCTCCGCAAAGTTCTCAAGATAAAGCGTTCCAGGAAACACATGCAGCGACTCGCTCGCAGGCATTGATATATTTGTCCTCCTCTATACTTGTTTGGCTTGGTGCGATTCTAACCAAGCTCTTGTTTTACTTTATCCTATCCATACAAGAAAAAAAAAAAGAGACTGAAAAGTCCAGTCAGACAATTACAAAACTTTATAACAAAACTTTGAGGCTTCTAGATCAAGGGAAATCTATCCTCAAGATCGGAATCCCATTTATTGTGGTGCGCCCATGGCCTGCAGTCGCGCCAACTCCCAATACACACCTTTTCGTCCCATGAGATCCTCGTGATCTCCCTTCTCTACAACCTTGCCCTGGTCAAACACATAGATGATGTCGGCATGCTGGATGGTGCTAAGACGGTGAGCAATCGCTATCGTGGTCCGGCCCTTTGCGGCGGCATCGAGTGCGTCTTGCACGACCCGTTCCGAGGTGGAATCAAGGGCTGATGTGGCTTCATCAAGGAGGCTTAGGGCATTCAGTTAGCAAGGATATCTTGGAATGAAAGACCAGATGGGTTCTTACAGAATCTTGGGGTCACGTAAAAGGGCGCGCGCAATAGCTATACGCTGACGCTGACCTCCAGAGAGAAGGGCACCCTTTGCGCCGACGAGCGTATTGAATCCGTCCGGTAATGATACCTAGGGTTCGTTAACATGACATCCTTCAGTCTTAATCAAAATCACTTACAATAAAGTCGTAAATGTTAGCATCCTTACATGCTTGCTCAATCGCCTCTTCACTCACATCTTCTCGGTCTGCTAGAATATTGTCGCGGATCGTTCCGGTATAGAGCGTAGTCTCCTGACTCACAATGGCCAACTTCGACCTGTAATCTTGGATGTTGTACTCCTTCAGATCGACGCCGTCAACCATAACAGAGCCGGAAGTAGGGTCGTAAAAGCGTTCTAGGAGTTGCATAATGGTTGACTTGCCGCTTCCACTCGCGCCAACAAGAGCAATGAACTGTCCGGGCTCAGCAGCAAGGTTAATACCGCGTAGAACGCGATGGTCAGGCCGACCAGGATAAGTAAATCGAACGTGTCGCAACTCCACTCTGCCATCAAGGGTGTCTATCGTCTTTCCCTGCTCGGACCAGTTGTCAATTTTTGGGATGCGGTTAATGAACGACTTGAGTAATATAGCGGCGTCCCTTGCTTCGCCCATGTCAGGCGCAAAGGAGAAGATGGCTCCCGCGGATTGAGCACCGTTGATAATCGCAGAGTAAACGACGAAGAATTGGACAACCGTGTACTCCATCTTTAGCATTAAACTTCCGCCATACCAGAAGACCAAAGCGAATATGAACATGGACAGCCCCTGAGAAAGTGCATAGAGCACAGCAGAAACGTGTGTGAAGCGCATATTACCAATCGCTTGCTCGCCGAGCTTGTGGTGATATTGTGAAAGAAGTCGCTGTTCAAGGGAGAGCGAAGCAACTGTTCGAATCGAGTTGGCGGCTTCACAAGCGAAAGATGCTGCATCGGTGGACTCTTTTGTGCGCTTTTCCATGCGAATAAGAGCATAAAATCGGAAGTATCCACAAGCAAGCATGAGTGGTATAGTCGCCGTACACACAAGAGCGAGCTTCCACCCGAAAGCAATTCCAACGATGATCGCGACAAGAACTGAAGCCGCTGAATTGACAATGGTACCAAGAGTACTTCCACTAAGTCCTGCGAGACGGTTTGCTTCTGAGGAGAGGAAACTGGCAAGAGCACCAGAGGTGACCGTATCACCGTCGAAAAATTCCATATCTTGGCGGAGCATAGCAGCGAACGCTCGTTCTCGGATTTGGGCGATGAGTCTCGCAGATGCTTTTGACAAAGTAACTCCCTGGAAGACGTGGAATAGGTAGGTAGAAAATCCTAGCATGAAGAACATCCAGCACCAGAAGCTGACCGGGTGCCCACCAAGGGACGTTCCTGGCGATAATAGCGAGTTGATAGAGTTACCAAGGAATATGGCTTGAATTGCAGGAGTGCAGCCAGCAAGGAAGCAAAAGATTAGACCGAAAAGCATAATAGAGTGTTCGCCTTCGTTCATCTCCCAGCTAAACTTTACGAGATCCCATGTTGAGTATTTCGGGTCTTGGTCATGTTTTGTTTGGGTGACGGAAACCGTTCGACTAGTCACTGTACGGACGAGGTCGAGCTTTTCGACATCCGCAATGACTTCGCTATCCTTATCTCCAATGGAAAGTTCAGATAGTCGGTTCGTGGGCTTGATTTTCTGGCTCAGCTCCTGTGCTTGTACAAGACTTGAATAGACTCCTTGAAGCTGGATGAGTTCCGTATGAGTGCCCTGTTCGACAATCTGTCCTTTTGCCATGACTACAATGTTGTCTGCATTCTTGATAGTAGAGAGCCTATGGGCTATTACAATGGTTGTTCGTCCTTCGGAAGCTCGGTCCAGGGCTTCTTGTACGGCACTCTCGGACTTCGTGTCAAGGGCAGCAGTTGCTTCATCTAAGAGCAGAATCTTCGGGTCAGAAACCACGGCGCGGGCGATGGCGATACGCTGTTTTTGGCCTCCGGAAAGCAGATTCCCCCTCTCACCGACTCTGGTCTGGAATTTTTCTGGGAGATCGTTAATAAAATCAAAGGCATTAGCAACCTTGGCCGCATTTTCGATAAGCTCTGCTTTGACTTCGTCCGTGGCCTGAATCAGGGTCAGCGCAAAATAAAGTATAGATACTCGCGGGACTCACATTTTCATGGACAGTACCCACCAGTCCATGGGCAATACTCTCGTAGATTGTAGTACTGAAAAGCACAGGCTCCTGGCTGACAATGGCCATATGTTGTCTGAGCCATCTCAAATTCAATTTACTGATGTCTTTGCCATCGAGAAGAATTTCACCACTCATTGGCAAGTAGAAGCGCTCCAATAGTCCAACAATAGTTGACTTTCCAGAGCCGGACGCACCAACAAGTGCCACCATTTTTCCCGACTGAATCTGAAGACTGAAGTCTTCAAGCACAGTGGTGTCTGGCCTGGAAGGATAGATGTGCTTAACGTTCTTGAATTCGATGTCGCCAATGAACTTTTCTGGTTTCTCGCCTTCATCTGTCTCGGGATCAATGGGAGACTCGCGTTCGATGGTGTTGAAGACCTTCGTTGCAGCCGCGACAGCTGCTCCGAAGGCTTGCATGTGTGGTAGGTTATGGCCAATGGAAATGCCTGCAATCATCATAGCCATGACCACCGTCATAATGTTTGCGACACCGATTTCTCCGGAGACAAGGAATCGATTACCTTGCCAGAAAGCCAACGAATATTGCCAGTTCATAACGCCCAACATTCCAGCAATCATCAACGCCAGCCACATCTTTGCTTTAAAGTCGAGAGCAGAAGCCTTGTCAAGATACACTCTGTACCTCGCCTGCAAACGTTTCTGAGTTCCATAAGCTGCGACATTGCGCGCCGAAGACAGAACCTCTTCAGCCAAGGACCCAGCAACGGCATACTCGTCAATTGAAAGAGTCTGGTTTTTCTTCATCATAGCGCCGTTGACGCCCATCATCAATACAAGAGCGACAGTGGCGGAGAACATGATGAGGGTGAGTTTCCATGACCGGACAAATCCGACTATCATTGCAGAAACGAACATGGATACTCCCGAGATGAAAAGTGCGATTTTCTGACCGACACCATCTTGAACAAGGTTCATATCTCCATTGTGTTAGTATCACTATCCGTTCATAACAGTGGCTATACTTACCAGAACTGATACGCGTAGTCACTTCACCAGACCCAAGAAAGTCGAAGAAAGCAATGTTCTGTCTGAAGATGGCCCGCAAATAGAGCTCTCGAATCTGCTGGGTGATTTTTTCGCCAGTGTAAGAGAATCCAACAATACTGATGTATACAGTCACGAATGATCCAATACCTGCGCATGTGTTAGTAGCGATATTATGGATATGGGTCAGGTTTGGTACGAACCGAGGTAGACAAAGTACAACGTAAGGCTATTGATCTGGTCGCGAAATTGTTTTGCTGCTAGCGCATCGACTGAAAATCCAGTAAAACTGCCTGCAAAGTTGCCGTATACAAGCTACACTCCCTGATTAGCTGCTAGTCCCCTCAGAAGCGAAACAAGATCCTACCGTCATCAGAGGCATAACAGCACCAGCTGCAATTGCAGCAATGCCCGAAAGGATCATGATAGCCATTTCTTTGCGATTGGCATAGCGGAAAAGCGAAAAGTAACCAATTGTAAGTTTCGGCGCATCGATCTGCCTCTCGATAATCTTCTTCTCCTCGTTGTTGAGACCAGCCATTGGAGCCTGAATCTCCTCAGAAAGTCCCTCGGCATGCTGCTTTTCGTCCAAGGCCACGGCGGAGGTGGCCTCGGAATGTGTGGCCGCCATCTTTGAAGCGACCTCGAATACGAACGCTGAGGGCGATTAGATGTGAAGATCAGGCACACTCAGTACATCTCACGCCGGCGACGAGGAGGCTTAAAGAAACAGAGAGGGTTTTGTTGCGAAGTTGGAGGCAAGGCTTCTAATCCTTGCACGATTCGCGGCGCGGCGCCACCGTATAGTTGGCGGATAACGAATGAGTGGGTCGAAGCAAGGTCGCTAAACTCGGATGGGGAATTTGAGCGGCGCTGGAACGTCGTGCTTCCGGTGTTTGTTTTTTGGGCCGCCCTACTGCAGAGGATAGATACTCGGCTTAGTTGTAGTTGTGATGCAGACGTGACGGCTGATGCGTGAGGGGTTTGCGTAGTCTGAATGTCCTTGACTGAGTTCGCAAAGGTCGTATGATTTCCCAATTGCAATTGCAATAGGTGACAGAATAGGAGGCTAGAACAACAATGTGGCAATTTGGCAACTTGCCCACGCAGAAAGAAAGGAGAAGGTGCGACGTGCAGGTCGAGCCGAACCGAGATGAGCTTGAAGGATATGATGATGCTCGATAGGTACTCGGTAGATTTCTAGAAATTTACTCGGTGCATCAACCGCAAACAAAAAGGTTCTCCGAGCAGGCTGTCAAATATTGAAAAACATCACGTTTTACGGCTGCCTAACAGCTGAAGGTTTATATCGGCGATTGCGTAACTGCAGCCGTCCTTCCTCACTTGACCGTGCCTTCCTGACCGAATCCCGATGAAAGAGAAGGAGCGCCACTAAGAATACGAGCAACACGACAAACACCGGCGATTGGCTGGAGCAATTGACTAGAACGGACAATCGGCGGGCCGGAGCTCTTGCGGTACCGACTTCCGGATCACGTGCGCTGCACCACACTGCATGTGGCCCGCTCTGGCCCTGTTCACCACATCTCTCCACAACGCCATCTCGACACAACCTGCGTATCATTGCGTATTGAATTGATGCCTGATGATCGGGTCCGTCGTCTACCCTTTTCTGCATCACCTAGCTCACGGGCCCGAGCGACGACGTATCACAGCTCAACGTTCTCGTATTGACCTATCGCGTCCTGCGTAATTACAGCCCTACCCTCATCGACATACAACCACCGGTTCCTTGCTCCACCGCAGCCACCCAAAAGGCTTGTTCTGCTACGCCGAGTGCTTGTCCGTCACCGGTCCGCAAATCTGTCCGTCGATGCCTCACTAAGCACGAGATACTCCGCTGCATAATTGATATTATTACAAGTACTTGGCCATGAATCCCTTCACCTGATCCAGATTCAACGCTTCGATTGTTCGTCCGTTGCCCTTCATGGTTTCGGCCATGCACACTGCATTCAAAATAGCCTCCTCAACTGCATCCGCGGTGGCTTCAAACAGCGCGTTGATGGTATGATCGTCTACCATCCCAATCTGCAACTCTTCAGGAACCCATCTATCCTTTTCCGACTGCACCTCTACCTCGTTCGCTGTCGAAAACGCAAGGAAAATGTCGCCTGAAGGATTCGCTCCCCATCCACCGACTCTTGACAGTCCCACCGTGGCGCGCTTCGCCAGTCGTTGAAGCTGTGTCGGATGAAGAGGCGCATCGGTTCCGATGATGATAATGATACTCCCATCCTTCTTATCTTTGTGCTCCTTGATCTTAAATAGCATAGAAGCCTGCGCCATGAGCTGCGGATCATTAGGATTTTCGTGCGCCCTACGCTCCTGATCCTCAAAAATGAAACGCCCAACAGGCGCACCCGCAATCTTGAAGTCTCTCATCGCGCCGTAGTTTGCCTGAATCAGGGCGCCAACAACGTAACTTTTACCGTTTGCTGCTGGCACGATTCGACTGCTCGACCCCGTCCCACCTTTGAACCAATGAGCTATCATGCCCGTTCCTCCACCAGTGTTTCCTTCTTTGACAGCATCACTGCTCGCCTCATCAATCCCCTTGACAACATGCTCAGCCGTCACCGCAAACTTGGTAGTATCATGTAGAAACCCGTCAAACGTCTCCGCGACGACAGGCGTCAAAAACCACTCTGCCTTCCCATTCTCATCAGCATGCTCGCGAATCGCATACTCGTAGATTCCATTATACGCAGAACCGACACCAAAGCTTCCAGTGATGACAATGGGCGAATGGAGCAAACCAGTCTCTTCAATCCAATGACTTCCTGTCATTTCCCCAGATCCGTTGAATCTGAAGATCCCCGCAAAGCATGCTTTGCGGAACCATTCTTTGCGTGGGATGATTGTTGTGACGCCGGTGTTGATGGAGCCCGGCGCCGCATTGGGGTATTTTGGAGACGAGTGGATTGATTGGGTTGATACGAGGACGCCGGGAATGTCAGTCAAGCTGTTCTTCTTACCGGTGCTGTAACGGCCGAGATACACAGTCGGAAGCAGTTCCCTCACACGCTGGCGGGGAGTGCTGCCGGTAGAAGAAGCCTGTGTTGCTTGAGACATTGCCAACGGAAATGCGAATAGTAAATATAGACAAAAGATTGTGCTGTATAGATGGATTGCCTGCTTGATACCAGCCTAAGGCACAAAACACACAAAGACTTAGATCTTATACCACCAAAAGCCAGAGTAGATGAAAATCTCCCACTTACCCATTTCCGGCACACCCCCTCCCCCCTAAATCATTCGACAGACAAGGAAAATTACTTACTCCGACACCTTGCAAACGCCAAAACCACAAAAGCAACCCCACAGCCCCATCCTGTAGTCTAGTGCCCCGTGACTCACAGCCTGCAACACGACATCGGAGTCATACAAACCCCTTCATCTTATCCACATAACATCACTCACATACACATGATTAATAATAAACAGGACAACAAATTCCATGCATCGATGACTCCCAGTCTTACTGTACCTATGACTCTCACTGTGATCCGCGCTATGGAGTTGCCATCCCACCTTCCTTTTTGAGAAGGTAGTGGATTGGATTGGGCCCCGCTGTAACGCTTTGGGAAAATCGATGTATGGTCACCGTTGAATTTTGATGCTTGTTCAACGCTCATGTGGGATGGGATGAGATGAGATGAGGTGTGCTGTTGTCGAGTATCGTAGGTATAAGGGTTTGTGTGAAAAGAAACCTGTGGTATCGTAAGGGGGAATGAGAAGTACGGGTGGTTAGAGTCAGGAGGTAAAGGGTTGCGTGGTAGGGTTGTTGGTTAGAGGTAGAAGGGAGGAGGTTAGAGGTATGTATGGTGTGTATCGGTTTGCTACGTTTTGTCGCTATGTTGGCTTGAGAGGAAAGATGTCTATGGCATGATGGGATATTTTGAGAAACCTATGCATTGTTTACCAACATGGGGGCCTGCAATTCTGAGAGGAAATGATGAGAATTCGTTACTGTGACTGACTGCTAGCTGGGTTTATTAATATTATTGTTGATGAGGGTGGGTGTTGTGAGGATGTGAGGAATGTTGCTTCGTCAATTGCTATCGATACGCCCAGTTTTCTTGTATTGTGAATTTACTGGCAAATTTATATATCGTATTAGATCCTCACTGATTATACCTACAGAAAATTAAAAACTTGATATCCTAATATGACGGTAAAAGAAAGATCTTGATGGTACTGAAAAATACCTGTCTCCAAAACCACAGATCCTCTGGACCTAATCCTATTGCTTCTTGCACCCCAATAACAATTACTTAGAATTTGAATACATCAAGCCACATAGCTAATAAGAATAGAATCCCGAAGCACTTTAGATCTTTTGTTGATTGACTATTCCCTGTGATCGTTGGAAAAATATAACCCTATGAATGCTTCGCTGTTCATATAGTTATTGAAAATTACAGTTGTGTGTGTGTGTGTGTGTGTGTGTGTGACCTCAATATATAGTCAAGGGTGCTGGCTAACACAATGTTGGTCAAATATAACCCAGAATGTTTCGTCCAGTCATTTAGCTTTGATCCTGAGCGTTATTCAAGCTGCTTGAGGTTCGTCATCAGAAGATGCGTACTCTCTATTTTGATTTTGGGGGTCTCTTCATGCATTGCGAAGCGGCTGGCATCGATAGCCCCGAAGCCTGCAATCGCGCGCATAGTCATGCATTTGCACCTCTATCTCGTGCGAGGTGAAAATAATCAGGCCTTACCGGACGATTCCAAGGATCGGTTTCCACACAATCCCCAGTATACGATGCGCCACCTAGTCCAACCCACGTGGGACTAACTAGCCTAGAATAATCAACGTAAAATGCGTAACGCGCACGGATGGGGCAGAATTGGGAATGCTTTAACATGGCATGATATGCATACAAAATCCGTCTGGGCGAACCTCAAACAGCCAATACATGTGGACCATAGGGGATTTTCCGGGGAACGCTTTATTACGTTTGCGGAAAGATGGCACAGCAGAAGTTACAATACTACTTAACCGGTATGTTGGCAGGGTTGCTTAATGCCTTCGCCACATTAACCCCCAGAAAGCATTATGACCAAAGAAAAAGAATGAGATAACAACGTTTGCAGATATCTAAACTCCAATTCTCTCTTCCAAAATTATTGAACGGATCCCAGAACGTAAGCGACCATGGTACCTAACCGCACCTTCGAAATCGCTATCATAGGCGGTAGTCTCGCCGGCGTAAACCTCGTGCACCACCTCCTCCGCCGAACATTCCCTGCCTTAGAAAAACTCGATTCTACTTTCTCATACCACATAACCCTCATCACACCAAACTCACACTTCTATTACAAAATCGCTGCTCCGCGCGCACTCATCAACGCCGACCTGATACCCGAAGACAAATACTTCAAGTCCTTCGAAGAAGCATTCAAGCAATACGATGCCGCCAAGTTCACTTTTGTCCAGGGGAAGGCTGTTACGATTAATGCTGGGAGTTCTATTGTTACGTTCCAGGCAAGAAATTCGCAGTTACCCAAAGATCTTAAGTTCGATTCGCTGGTTGTTGCGACGGGCGCGACGTATACTTCTCCGCTGTGGACGGTGGATGATGATCATGAGAGGACTCGGTCGGCAATTAAATCTATGCAGCAGACTCTGCCAAAAGCAGATACCGTGTTGATCGCCGGGGGCGGTCCAGTCGGCATTGAAACAGCAGGAGAAATAGCGACAATGTTTTTGAAAGCGAAAATTACACTGATTACTGGGGGAGAACGATTACTCCCCAGACTTAGGCCTGAAATTGGTGCAAAAGCAAAAAAAGCTCTCGAGGACCTTGGGGTTGAGGTCCGCCTGGGTGTGCGGATGCCGGATGCGGACTCAACAATCATACCACGGCCAGTGGTTCTCAGCGACAGATCGTCTCATTCACCGGATGTGTACATCAACGCTACAGGGCCGAGGAAGTTGAATACTGGATGGCTCCCCAATCAATGGCTAGACGAAAACGGAAGCGTAGCAATGGAAGATTCATATTTCAGGGTCAAGGCAGGTGGCTCGAAACTGAATGTTTATGCAATCGGCGACGTGGTAGCCGGTGGCAACAAAACTGCACTTGAGATTGATGCCATGGTTCCTACAGTTGCATCTGCTATTTCTGTCGACCTATGGAAAGAAGAGAAGCACGAAGTGACCCAGGATCGAGGCATTATGGGCTGGTTACCATTTTCTGGTGCTACAGAGCCGACGCTGAAGCCGTACAGGCCGACGAAGAACACGATAGTTATACCGATAGGGCCAAATGGTGGAGTAGGCGAGATATATGGCTGGAGTGCTCCGGCGTTTATGGTGAAGAAGGCAAAATCTGAGAACTTCTTTATGGAGAATGTCGATCCACTAATAACGGGCCATCGATGGGGCTAAATAGGTGGGATGAAAGGCATGGGAAGGGATAATTGTTCAACTAGTGAGCTGGAGTCTCACAGTTTTGTAATGGTAGTTTCTTAATTGTAGTTTCTGGATAGTATGAGTTTCTACTATAACTGATTTGTTTACTGTCGTAGATTGGCTCTTCCATTGACTTAGTCGGAGCTCAGACCTACACTGTTCTTTCCTTTGGAACATTTGAATAATGAGGGTATACCTCGAAAAGGCATCGTATGGTTGCCAAATCCAGTTCAAGTACTCGTACATGATTACTGCATGCTTATTCATCCCTCTTCTTTACTTTTGGCACCAAAGCCCAAGAAACACCCATAGCGACGATGAGGCCCACGAGAATCGGCTGCATAACTTTGACTCCCGCTCGGCTCGCGATCACACCAGTCAATGCAGGGAAGAGGGACCCACCAGCCTGCGCGAGCACGAAAACGAAACCCAGGGCCGTTGGCTGAATCTGCTTAGGGAAGAGCTTGGATCCGATCGACATTCCCTATTATGAACTTAATATAACAAGAACATTAGATGTAGTAGAGTAAATGTAAGACATTGCAAGTGTTCGATGACGTATTGGAGAAGGCTTACTGTAGCAAACAAGGGTCCAGAAAAGAATCCCATCAAAGAAATGGAGACAGCACTGCTGATCAGGTTCGGAACGAGCCAAAAAACCAGTTGCAGAGCAAGAACCATAACGCAGTATCCCATAACCATTCTTCGCTCACCAAATCTGTGTGTTGGCTCGGCTAGTAACACGCGCCCTAGGAACGTGCCTCCCCAGAGACCGGCTGGAACATAACCCACATCTGGCAGACGCCCGTTACGTGCAGAAATCAAGTACTCAACGACCCATCCTCCAGCTGTAATACTGGCACCAAGCATGAAGAAGTAGAAGAGAGAAAGTAGATACACAGGTGATGATTTAAGGGTGTCAATGATGTCGCGGTTGGCAGTCTTGTTGCGGCTGGTGGCTTGCTGAGGATCCTCAGATGCGACATGTTTTGCGTGGAATTTCATTGTGTCCCAAAATGACACGAGGACCGCAACAGTGTTGATGGCACCGAGCCCAACCAAGAAGATGTAGAATAGTGTCCATTTTTCGTTTGCCCGTGACGCGACGCTAGTGGCAATGAACGGCGAAACAAGGCCACCCAGTGCGTACATTGCATGTATGAATCCTAACCAGCGGTGAGCTCCGTTAATGGATGCGACGAAGGTATTGGAATGTGCATCCTGGTAGCCCATGCCAGCGGCTTGGATGAAGAACGTTACCACATATAGTCCGAATGGTGGGGTCCAGAAGCGTAGAACATGACTGACAAATTGCAGAAGAGCTCCAACCATTAGGAGCGCTCCAAGATCAAGATAGCGAGCCAGGTGACTGTTAGTCGCTGCTGCTAGGACCCAGCCCAGGAATGTTGACGCATAGCTAGATGAATGTTAGCGATTTGCTATCGGCAAAGCGTGTGTTGGTGTTCCTGTTTACATCAAGGCAACCCATTCGGTTCCGATATGATAAGTTCGTAGGATATAGGGGATTAAGGCACCCAGACTACCATCGTTTGTGCCTGCGAAGAAAAAGGAGAAGCCTGCGACCAGGATCTTAATGATGTTGCCCTTTGTCAAACTTAGTGCTTCATTGACTACCCTTTCCCCTGGAGCGAAAGTCGAGACAGGAGATGATTGGTCTGTCGGATTGAGCTCGATGTCCCCCGGTTGGCCAACCGGCGGGGGGTTGGATTCAATGATGGTTGTGGTGGTCGTGGCCATGGTGAGTGTTCAAGAATTCATCAGGGAATCAAAGGTAAAGGAAAGGCAGATGAAGAGAACTCCATGATTTGAAGCTATCTAGCTGTCCTCGCAAGTAATACCAAATGCAGAAAGATTGACTTCATGTACCATAGGTAGTCGTCGTTTGATGGACGCATTGCCGACATTCCCCCACGGTACTAGCGGATTGTTTAACCGAAGTTCCGCCTCCTCGCATGATTGGCTGCTTTCTCATCCGTGCATTTTGACAGCTACATGAAACTTAGAACCTCATGATATTACCAAACATTTCTTGTGCCTGTATGAGTCCGTAGAACACTCATCTCACCGTCTACAATCCTTTTTCCAAAGCGCACACTTCCTGAGGGCGATGCTAGGGGCCAAGCGGGGTGCGCAAACATGATTGGGTGGAAAGCGCCCGTACTGCCTGCTCACATGCAGCTCATGGAGGCTGAGCACTGCCAGCACCAAAACATTCTCACCACCATGGCCTCCCCGACTTCTCACCTCCTCACGCATACGCCCTTCGACTGATCCCGATTCATCACACGTCCGCCTACTACGACTTCCTGGCCGTGTCTTGGTGCTCCGCGCCTTGACTGAGTGACATCATTGACATCATGGTCATCTTCGGTGGCCTAGAAATAGTCGTCGGTGGCTATCTTGTCCACCGTTACCATAAGAACAAGAATGAGAAGAAGCGACTCCACGACGAGGCTGTCGCTCGACGAAACCACACCTTCCCAGGTGCGAAACCGTCGAGTTACCCTCCGCCATCGCCTCAGTCACCCCAATACCAGCACCCTCCGGTGATACCACCTCAAAAGTACGCTTGCTACGCCCCTCAACCGACACCCCAACCGACGCTTCAGACGCAAGGCTATCCTCGACCGCCTCCACCGCCGGGGCCACCTCCTCACGCACAGCCCTTCACTATACCGCGCCGTCCGCTTCCACAACAGCTACCTCAAATCATCCAGCCTCTCCAACGGTCTGATTCATTCGCCACTATATCTCGTATGCCCATTGCAGACGGCATAAGGCCGCAGGACACTCCTTCTGAGGAAGCTACGCCTCCACTCCCTCCGCGTCGACATTTTACGGCTCTTGAGCCCATACCTCAACAACAGGCACTTCACTCTCCATATGGAAATGCTGGTTTCTCCGTCTCGACTCCTGCTTTTGGGGCAACACCGACATCACCGGCCATGACATACGTTCTGTCTCCTAGAAGAGCAGACGAGAGACATGCGATTGATGATAATTGGGAGACATACCAACAAGATTATAGGCCCGGCTACCCTGTGTCGGAGTCAACCCAGCTGGGGGAAGAAGATCCCCCACCCCCGTATCGGCCCTAATCCAGACATCGCAAACTCCGATTTCCATACCCCCAAGGTTCATAACTAGCGTACCCCGAGATCTGGATGCTGGCATCTTGAAACCTCATCTCGTTCACTTCTTTTTTACTCTATTCCTTTTCGCGCTGTCAAGGATGGACTTTTACCGTATGATGTTTAATCAGGTATGAAGGTTATGAAATTGATATCCAAAGGGCACATTACCTTAGCGACGGGCGCAATTTGCGGATATATCCTTGTTTTTTCTCTTTCTTTCTTATTTTATGCTGGAGGTTTCTTTACATAATTTCATCATTCAACTGGTTGAACGTATCTCCTAATCAACGCATCACGTTATTACACCTCAATGCGTCGTACTGGTGAACATCGCGTGACTTCGCAAGAGAACCGCATCAGCTCATCAGCATAGCACATGTTTCATGCAAGCGCACATGTCAAATGTATAGTCAAAAGTCGACGCCGAGACTTTCCATAAGTCTTCCTGCATTGTATACGAAGGTGGCCGCGAAGACGTTCTCACGTGATTCGACCTCTTCAACTTTCCCACCACCCTCGACGTCCTGCTTCTCGTCTACTACACCCAACATCAATTTTGTCTTGGAATTTGATGACATGCTGATAGATTAGCTTCCTATGAAAAATGCGAGAATGGCCAAGCAGCAGTAGCGGACCCACGACCAATGTATTCATCGCAAAATCATTCATGATGCAATTTTAAGATGATCGAGCAACAAGAGTCTAGAGTAGGACTATAGGCAGAAATTCACATGTCGCCAAGGCGAAAGCCACCGTGTTGTCGAAAAGATTTACTACATCTCTTCACTAGCAGAAGCGGCCTCTGAACGCAGGATGTAGTTTCTCCGTCGTCGAGGAAGCCTTAATACATCCACACGAGCACCTTTTCCCCTTCTCTTCAACAATTATCAAGAAGCGCAACGATTTACCTGTTCCTGGGACTTGCAGCGCCGCCTAGGGCTTACCTTGATGCAACCATCCTCGGCTTTGATTCCGTTTTCTCTATCACAAGCCGTGTGACTACCAAGAACGTCTTCGTCTAGTACAGAGGCCTGGTCCGTGGAAGCGACCGTCTCGTGTTTCAGCTTTTATCCCTGTAGGAACTATTCAGAATGGCAACGACTATCCAGCATTAACAACGTGGAGCGGGATGGACCGTTCGATTGTTGCGTTGGAACGTCTTGCTGGCAATCTTGACCTCGGGTCTCCCAGCAGAAAAGGACATTCGTTTAGCGGCGGCAACTAGACACTGACACATGGCTATTGCCTGTTAGTGCTATGGTTGCCTGCTTTTAGGTATGAAATGGCACTTCTTCAATATTATTATGGCTATTATAGTCTAGTTATAAAAGAACGTGGTGCTAGAACGGATATGTCAGCGTTCGCATACCTGAACCCTGTGATAGACTGACTCCGAGGGGATCGTCTTTTATCCAAACAGCTTGAGGTTCCTGAAGATCTTACTGGTTTTGCTTGAGATGTCAGCATGCATAAAACGCGAAATCAGCGCTACGTGCCGAATTCGCCGTGTACCTACCACCAGTGGTATGCTCGGACCACGAAATGTCGAATATCGTCGAAGAGTTTCTTTGGACCTCGCGATCCACGTGTTGCCTTCAAGTCGAGAAACGAGACCAGGCGATATTATAAATTACGCGCCTGTAATATATTAGGCATGTTTCCCAACAATGTTCGCAGGCAATTGGCCCCCAGTGACAGCGGGCTCTGGCCCATCACTCCACTTAACATCTAACCTTGATTGGGGGAGGGGGTATTCCAGACGAGGGGTCCACTACAAATTACTCTCCAATTGGGTGAATGCAGATACCAGGTACAAATTTCCAGAAGAAGGGGGCCAGTTCGCACCAGCCATGCAGTACCCTTGCAAGGCATCCCTTTTTACATTTGAACACAAAAGGTATGATTCCACGTGAGGCCTAATTTTCCAGCCCGAAAGGCTTGACTCTCTTCCCCCATCTTTCTCCATTGACTCGATCGAACACCAGATATTCTGGGTTGGTTCATCGATGAGACGCTTTTCTTGAATTCAAAACGGCCCGGTCTCCAGTTCTGGATACCACGACCACGCACAATCGTTTAGTGGAGGACAAATGCGATACGATATTCTTCCTACTGAAGCCACTTGTCCAACAGTTTGAGCTTTGTAAAGTTCGGGCCACTTTGGTAGTTGCTCAACTTTCGAATCGGCCCGCAATACAATTACCTTTGCGCATTCAGTATACCTGCCTCCCATCATGAAGAGTTTCCGGTTACTCTTCGCAGTGCCATTTACGCTTCTGTCTCATGTACATGCACAAGACAGCACAAGCATACTTCAGAAGGCTATGAAAGAACTACCGCAATGCGCAGTAAGTTGAGTCAAACTACCTATGACTGAATAGAAGACAACTGACCATCCAAGCTTAAATGCATGGTTTCAGCGATAACTAAATCGTCCTGCGAGATGTCCGACTTCTACTGCATATCGCGAAATGAGGAGCTGAACGACGAAATGTCCATATGCGTTCACCAAACTTGTACAATCAGGGAGGCATTGAGTATGTTTTCTCTTTGCTATTTTCCATCTTTCCTAACCTTTTGTAGCCGCGAAAAACTTCTCCATGACCGCGTACGGCCATGACATACGCGATCATACAAAACTCGTCTCCTATATTGGCATGATAGGAGGTGGACTTGCTGTTCTTGCCGTTATTCTTCGAATTCTCGCTCGAGTGCCGTGGCTCGGTGGCACTTGGGGAGCCGACGACTGGGCGATGCTCGTTACGATGGTGAGTAGCACGAGAAGCTGACAATGCAGGGCACGGCTAACGTGAGCAAAATAGATACCGGCTATTCCCCTCACTGCATTGTCAGTTCCGCGTAAGTACCATTTCAATCTATAACCTTGCATTCAGCTCACGAAAAGTAGTTGCACACCTCGGGTTGGGCAAGGATATGTGGACCGTCCCATTCGACAACATCACCCGTATCCTGCATGTACGTTGTGTTGACCTGGTAGCATTTCATGCAAGGCTGACAACTGACCGGTCGGCAGATCTATTACTTCGACGAGCTGTTTTATCTATCCACGACCGCATTGACGAAAATCTCCATCTTACTCTTCTACCTCCGCATTTTCCCGAATAAGGATTTCCGTCGCTGGGTGCATGGCACATTGGCTGTATGTACACTGTACATTCTTGGCTTTGTCCCGGCAACAGCGATGCAATGCTTTCCCACTAAAATGGCATGGGAACGTTGGGACGGTGAACATCACGGACATTGCTTCAACCTAAATGTAGAAGGCTGGGTCAGTGCGGCGGTGAACATCGTCCTGGACATCATAGTCCTAACCTTGCCTCTGCACGAGCTGAGTAAACTGGCAATGAACAAACGGAAAAAAGCAGGGATCATGTTAATGTTTCTCGGAGGCGGCTTGTAAGATCTCCACTCTCTCTACCTAGAATGGCCTTTTTCGGAGCTTCTACTAATGCACTACTCACTTCAGTGTAACAATAATCAGCATTTTGCGCTTGAAATGGATGATTCAATTCGCCAACTCCGAGAACATTACATGGGATTATACACCCATTGGGTATTGGTCCACAACAGAAGTCCACGTCGGCATCATCTTCGCCTGTCTTCCCGCCCTCCGCTCCCTCCAACACCGCCTATTGCCATCCGCCGGGCCAACGAGCTACTACAACGGCCCCTCGGGCGCTTACAGCTTCGGCTCCAAGCCAGGAAGCGGCTTCCAATCCTTCAAAAAGTTTCGCAGCACAGAAAATGATCTACGCAGCGGACACTCCCAAGCCAGCATGATCCGCAGCCGCGACCGCACAAAATCCGACAAAGAATTTATCCACCTCCAAGAATATGAAGCCGCTCTCACAGAAAGCACTCCCTCAGACATAGAAAACGTCGTCGACACAACTCGGCATCAACGTGGTCGGAACAACACACACGTCTCTCGTGGCTCCATTCATAGTTCCGACACTGAGGTCTTCCCAATTCAGCGACCAGATCCTATTACACATCATAATCATAATGCGGGGTTGAGTATGGCGAATGGAATTTCGGTGAGGAAGGACTTTAACGTTACGGTTGAGATTGAGCCTGCTCCTCCTAGTGTGACGACCAGCCCGCGTATGTCTAATGAAGAGATTTTGTGGACGGATGAGAGACGGAGTAGTCGGAGTTCAACGCCTAAGGGGGGACGAAAGAAAAGTCTGATTTTGAAGAAGTAGTTGTCTGTTCTTTTTATTTGTTGTATTACTTTCTTTTGTTTAGCGTGGCGTTATGGCGATTTTGGGATTGGAGGGAAAAGATACCAGATTGGTCGGCATGGCATGGCAAGGGATAGAATACACTGGCATACTTGGGAGGCTATCTTCTGGATGAATGCGTACTGTACCGCTTATATGGGGTTCTCACTACGCGATTCGTCAAACTAGATTTTAAAGCAAAACATCGTGCAGTTCTTTCTGCTACAACGCTGTATTTCGATTGTCGTTTTCCTGGGCATCACTCTCTAATATAAAGCCATTTTCTCACCACCTAAATACTCTCCAACACACCCGTAGAAACCTCCTCTAAAATGCCCTAAAGTTCATCCCAAATCTGTTTCCCCACAACAATCCCCTTCTCAGACATAACAAACAGACTGGGATCCTGCTTCTCGGCAGCAGAAAGATACACCCAATGCGCATCCTCCAGCGACACCGCATGTATCAGGGTCCTCGCTCCTTCCTCTACCGTCCGCGATCCCATAAGCCAAAGCACAGGGTTTTTCCAAAAAGGAAATTCACGAGCTAGTTCTGACCAACAGAGGCCAGAATTAACGCTATTAATGATGGCATTGTATGGTGCTCTTGCTTCCTGGGAGGTTAATTCTCTAACAGTGAGGACTTATATGAGTTTTGAGACATTGTAGCGGCCGTGTCTATCCCATTTTGTTTCATCACGGAGAGTGTTGAATATGGAGCCAGATGGGTCGAGACGTTCGGATAAAGTGCTCGCGAAATGCATTTCCGAGACTGCGAATGTGAGTCATGTCCGCGCGTTATGGATTTGTGCTTTCAATAGGGGGAGGAGTAGCAAGGCGAGAAGGAAGGCTGAGAGTATGTTTGTGGTTATTATTGTTTCGTGGCCTGTTGCTTCGACTATGTTCCAGTGCAAGGTATGGATTCCTGCGTTGCAGAGTAGGGTGTCGAGGCGTGGTAATTCTTTTCGCTCTCTTTCTGCAAATTGTTTCACGCTATCGAATGAGCAGAGATCTAAGGGCCAGATTTCTATACTTGTGGTACATGGTGTGCAGAGGGAATTTTGTAGATCGATTTTCGCGAGCTCGCCTTTTTCGGCGTTGTGCACGGCGAGGATTACTTTTGAAGCATTGAGTTTCACAAAGTGTCGGGCGGCTTCGAGACCGATACCGCTATTGGCGCCGGCGATGATGATGGTTTGGCCGGAGAATGAGGTGGTTGGATGGGGGAGCGAAAGGACCCATTGTTCTTTTAGGAAGCGGAAGAGGAACCACCATGGGATACTCATCTTTAGGTTATCTAATCAGAGGTGGAATCATATAATATTTTGATTTGTAGTAGTCAACGCGAAATTATTCGATGGTCAGAATGGATATTCAAGCTGCAGGAATCAGGGTCTTTGGTTGAGCGATCAAAGCCATGCCAAGTTGGCTCGTGCTATATCTGCCAAAGATCAAGGAAGTTTGCCTAATGTATAAATTTTTGTAACTAGGCTTAAGCCCGAAATGTTGGTTAGATATACACTCTAGACCTAGATTCTTTCCAGACTAGATAGCGTATGCCGATTCGTTGTCCTGTTGGATTACCAAGTGGAGAGAGCGCCTTATTGCGATGTTTTGGATGATACGTGACCAGCATGTGCTTACATTAGACTAAATGTGATCTACAATTCCATGCTAGAATGCCTAATATGTAGGATTCTTGTTAAGTGAATGAATGGGTTGAGGTTTGAATGATTGACATTTGGACGAGACCATGGCAATCGAAGAAATTTTGGCCAGGTAAGAATGATAAGTAAATCGTACAGCATGTTTTTTGCTGATGATTGGAAGATACTTATGGTATTTGAAACGATTTGAAATCTTCGGTATATTTTCCCTAATAAATGTTCGCCAGCTCATGTGTGCAGTTAGGCAGAACTGACCGAGATCCTTCGACAAGGCTGAAGCAACTTTATTGACTGTAAAGACAGATTTATCCAATCAAAGATGGGTATTCTACCAGGGTGATCAAGACCCCTCTTACACAGCCACTTTATGTGGCAGTGGCTTTTTATGCATGCTTCACCCCACAAAGTTTCCCTTCCTACACGTACTCAAGATTCTATTCTAAAACCCAATATTTCAGTGATGATTGAGGACTGTTCCTCCATTCCGGGCTCCCAGTGCGACTGTCTGGGAGCCAAGGATCACAACCACCATGCCGTCCGCTTTGGTACCTCAGCCTTGACAAATCCTGAAAGCCAGGACGATCTATGTTCCACTTGTCAAACGCTAAATCTCGCCGCAATTAGGCGGGTGTCCTGTCCTAATTGTTTTCCAGACCAGATTGGCCTCTTTGGATCCTCGGATCCACTTCGCTCAAACGACCGCGACCTTGGGCCTGTCCGGAGAATACTAGAAAACGAAGGCTGCCCGGCATGCAGACTTGTTGCATCCTGCATCCTGTCTTCAGGCTACCAGATTACACCAGAAAGTGCTGTGACTCTCCATGTCATGAGCATGCACAAGTATCCAACTGGCACTATTGGTCTTACGTCCGCTTGCATAGAAGTACTCATTCAAGAGCTTGACACGAGAGCAACAATCGTTGGAAAAATTGTACCCGTTGGCCCAGAAGTCGATGCAAAACTACAAAGTGAGAGCGTTTTCTGTACCTCGGAAACTGACTTGTCGATAATGGGAAGATTGGTTCCATCCACTATTAACGTTCGCTTGTTGCGCCAGTGGATGAAGCATTGCGAGACGAGCCATCCTGCATGTCGCCAAACGACTCCAATCAGCCCGGGGCTCAACAAAAAGATACGTCTCATTGACGTCAAAGAACGTCGAATCGTTGATGGGACCCTGGATGCCAGATATGTGGCGCTTTCCTATGTATGGGGTTCTCAAACTAGTCCCATACTGACGAAGAGCACGCTGGAAAATCTCATCGCCCCAAACAGCCTTACAAACGAGAAGCTATCTCAAACCATTGTTGATGCAATAGAGTTGGTTGCCGATCTTGGAGAACGGTATCTCTGGGTTGATTCAGCCTGCATCATTCAAGACGAACCAATCGACAAGCAGCTACAACTGCCAATCATGGATCGTATCTATAGTGGTGCGGCTTTGGTAGTGGTCGCGGCAGCGGGTGACAATGCAGATGCCGGACTACCAGGTAGAGGGAAAAGGAGTCGAACCTTTGACCAACGAGTTGAAACCATTCAGCCGGTACAACTAGTGAACATCCGTCCTGACTTGGTGTATCTGTTGAGAGATACGGTGTGGTATAGTCGTGGCTGGACTTTCCAAGAAACACTTCTTTCTCGAAGGGCCTTGATCTTTACCGAGCATCAGGTTTATTGGTCTTGTCGGTGCGACACATGGTGCGAGGACCAATATACACCCCACGGAGATCTTGTTACCCCTTTGAATTGGTATAGCTCTCTTTTTGGACCCAGAAAGACTTCGAGCTGTGGTTGGATCCAGGAGAATTTCGTTCCATGCGAGACGCAACAGTATTGCGCAAGAGTCGTCGAATATTCCTTCAGGAGCCTGAAGGACCAAGGCGATGCTCTTTGGGCCTTTGTTGGTATTTTGAAAAGCATGAGAGACGATTTTGATAAAGGCTTCATCTGGGGTATGCCATATCAGATATTGGATCACGCTCTTCTCTGGAGACCAAATTGTCCGTGGCATTTCCATCAGCGGTCCGCAACCCACTCAGCAGTGAAGTTGGGAGGGCAGGCAGTGGAACCTATGAGATTTCCATCCTTCTCGTGGCTATCAGTCTATTGCGGAGTTTATTACCCAGATACCTGCGACGATGATTTGGTATCGGAGGTCGAGTGGCATGAGCCAATGTACTATGACGGCATTGAGCGCTGTTTAAGAGTGTTTGATTGTGGGCATACCTTAGTCCTACCCCCCGAAGAAACGACACATAATGATCACGACAAGACTTCAGAGCCGGGACTCGACGAGCATGGAACAGATTTCGGACTTCTCCAGTTTATGGCACAGACAGCCACTTTGGTTTTACGAATTGCACCTGAAACTGAGACAGACATCCAAAAAGACAGTCAATTGGTCCAAGCGAATATTCATGCGCCATCTGGCGAAGTGATCGGCACAATATGGGCAGAAAGAGATCATTTTTCCCATGAACGCGAGAGCGAAGGAGAATTTGTGCTGTTGTCATCCTATCAGTTGGATCCTGATGATCCCGGGTACAATCATCGACACCCCGGCAAAACGACAGATATGGTACCATGTAAACATGTTGCGGAACTAAATATCATGCTCATAAATTGGAATAGAGAATTGGCATATAGGGTCTCTTGGACGAGGATCACAAGAGATGCCTGGAGCAAGCTAAGTGTTACGAAGAAGAAAATTGTTCTGGCCTGATGTACAAACTTAGCGTCTATTCACATTCTAGTAGTTAACTTCATACCATCTTGAAATCCTCGTTTTGGTCGAAAATTAGCGTGAAATCTCGTTGAAATGAGCTTCCATTGTCTTTCATCGGCTCCTTTTCACTTTCCTTCCGTGAGTATTCTTTTATTGGAAGCCATCCTCTTGCCTTAAAGAAAAGTCCGGAAATAATAATAAATAGTCAAAACCATTAAACTCCTCTTATAACCCGGAAAGACTCTCCCTACTTAAAGGTATAGAAGCTACCATAGGGAATAAAGCCAGGTATAAACTACAACCTTCATCCTACGATAAAATGCGTCAAGGCTAATAACGGTATTGAGGGAGAACTGATAACGCTCGAGACCTATTTCCGGACTGTTCCTCAACGCTAGAGTCATCACAATCGAGCTAAAGTCGTTAGGTGTTCAAGTTGCTAGTGGTAACGAGCGAATTTGGACAGTAAAGCTATTTAACCAACATTCCACACTGTACAAAAACAGTCTTAATCTCATCAAGAAATTGCCATTAATCCTATCTATCGAATTGCTATGGAAGATTGACAAGTCTTAGCAAGAAGAATCTAGATCGGCCCACTAAAAACTGGTGGCCATTGTTCGCCTATGCGTCAAACCGTGAAAGTACCACTGCCTCTGACTGGCCGTGCAAATTCCTCTGTTCTACGAGTAACACCCTTTAAAGTACACCAATTCGTTATCTCCTTTATATTCCCTTGAAACCCTTCAGCCATGAGGTATGGTAGAAAATGTCCTCTCCCCCATGGAGCAATGCGAAGGACTCGGATAGCTTTCCTAAATGTCACTGAAAAACCTGCGTCGAGTTCGAATAGGCATGATTTCCTAGAGGGCGTCGCCAAGGGATATGTGAGAGACCGGTTTGCCTCTCATTGTAGATAATTATTCGCATTCCGAAAGTTCAGATTGCTGGGTGTGAAACAGTCTAGAAAAGTTCGTCGCGGCCTTTCAGAGAGTGGATATCCACCACCTGCTCAGTGATCTCTTATTTTGGCCCGCGCCAAGCCACAACATATCCATTCTACTCTGAAGTTAGGGTTTTGGATCTGACATCAATCTCAAGTTTTCTTAAGTGAGTGAAGTCATGTTACTAATACTCCTGTTGTGGTTAGCGGGATTACTGAATCATTCCACGCTTGGTATTCTTACAATGCTCACGCTGTAGGAACACCGAACGGGTACAAGATAGTGATAAATATCTACTACCTATGGTAGGTATGGCTCATAAAATGGCCAAATAGGGCTCTCAGGGCTTACTGGAGTCCGGTGAGAGGGGTCCGGTAGACGCCGGGCAACCACTCGGCAGCCTGCGAACTCAAATGCTGGTATTGGTGTACTCGAAGATGGAACCAAACAAATACAACTCCGCTATATATTCATTGTCTTTAATGAAGGGGGGGTTTTTTTTTTTTGCAAAGTCTTCCAGTGCTACCCCGATTGCTTCCTGGTTTGTTACAAGGCCACTGACAGGCTGGACAAACAAGCACACAAGCCTTGTCCCATAGCACACATGCACGGGCAAAGCCGCGCGCGATTGAACGAGAAATCTCAAGTGTAAGAACGAAGGACGCTGTGAAGTGCTGGAGATTCCGATATTTGAGGCAACGAAGTGCATGAAGGCAGAGCAGCTCATATCTAGCAGTTTTACAACATTTAGACATTATCATAACACATCCGGCCACAAATAGGCCGATTGACCCTGTGGAAATAGCGAGCTCTGGGTTTTCTAAGTTAAGTATTGCAGCGACATAGCTGCGCGCACTGGGCTCAGAGCTAATTCACCCTCTGAAATTATCATGCGAGAAGAAATCTTATGAATAGTGTTTAATAGAGGATAGTTTCTAATTTTGAAGAATTGACATGCACCGCATCCACAATACCCACTTTTATTCATTTACTTTTGGCTTTCTTTCAAAAATTTCCACCTTACTCGGTGGCTGAGGATGAATAAATGAGTTTTGCGTACATGGTCAAACGAAGAATATATCAGATCATGACATGATGTCGTGCTTCCGGAGATCCTACCAACCCACTCACTGATACTGAAAGTCGTGCTATGCGACAGGATAACGTCAAGTCTTTTCCCAATTAAATACACAGGGCGGCCTCCATTCACACAGGGTTTGTCCCTTCCGCTGATGGCTGTTTGTCCAACCATGTGGCTCCACATGGTTTAGTCATCAGGAAGCTGCGCGTCATGGACAACACCTCTTGTTTCCACGTTCACATTATCCAATTCATCTTTCTAGCATCGTCGTTCACTTCTTATATCTTTTATCTGCTACTCAATTCTTATCGTTTGCTGAAGAATTTTCCGCCCCTCAGGTTTTCCTTGCCTACCGAACTGACGTCATGGATTGCATCCCCATGCCGATATGTATACAATGCGGAACGTATGGAACCTTTATTCTCCCAATGAAGCTCTCAATTAACCATACTCAGTGACCAAAATCCATGTCGCTGTAAGATCGTCGGCCCTACCATTGGTTTCGTCGTCACAGTCGGAATGGCAGTATGTTGAGTCGACTGTTTGCTGGCAACCGTGCACAGACCACTAAAATTCAAACAGATAGTCTGCTGGCCAGCCGCATTGCTTTGCTGTTGCTGTGCAACGGATACGGGGAAGAGGTAGGACTTTAGGAACTCAATATGAAACAAGAACTGATCCCAGCTAGTGTTCTTGCCGTGCCAGTTGATACCGGGAACGCTATCAGTAATTGTATTCCCATATGAGAAATAGGACACAGGCAGGATGGGATTCATCGACATCCGGGGGCTGCTCCCAAATGTAGCACATAGGCTCGCTCTTGAGCCACTAATGAATTAATTGAGAATACTCTAGTCCTATTTCCACTTTCTTCGCCGACGCCTTCCAGCCGGACGGCAACTTGCATGGCAACGCACCAATCACGTGAACCACCTTCCTAGGCATCAAGTTACCCAGCAGATCTCATACATATTGGCGATTTTGAGTTCAAGATTTGCTGTTAATTCCCTCCTTTCTACTGCGCGGAATCGAATCGGTCCTGTTGCCGACGTTGGGAATTTCGCTGGAGTTGGCTCGTCTGGTGGGTTGCTGTGTGGGTGTTTTACCCAAGCTACACAAATGGCGAACTCCAGATTTTCACTCGCGTTCGTGCCTATATGCTCCACCATGACTTGTGACCAAAACAGCTATTGCAACTGAGTGCGATAACTTCTACATGTGTGCGAAATGCTATGTCACTTCTTCTGAGTGAAGACTTGAATGGGCCAGACCCTAACCTATTTGGGGCACTATGCTTTCATTTCACTTGACCTGTTCACTTTCACCGGGACTTTCACCGTCAAAATTTGTCTCTTAAATGGTTTTTCAGTCCCTGCTTTTCGCTCGTGCCACTTACCTTCAACTACTTTTCGTAATGGACTCCGATGCTCGGGCGCTCTTTGGCCTAGACGACTTACCACCAGCCAACATGCGACCGTGGACTTTAGAAGAGGTAGGCTATACATTTGACGCACCCCACGTCTACCCTGATGGAAGGGTAGAGGGCGGTCAACATCCACCGGAATACTACGCGTACGACGACGAACTCTTTGGAGGCACATGGGAGGAGGGCCTCCAGGCCATCGAGAAGTTTGATTGGTCGGGATCAGGACAGCTGCAGCATGAACAAGACGGTAAAGATGTAGGAACCTGGGAGGATGGGCTTCAAGAGATCGAGAGCTTCGATTGGGGTGACCGAGCAAACGCTTCGACTCCAGATGGTGATCAGGGGGACGAACAGAATCCCAAAGACTCAAACGAAAACGCGATATTGCAAACGGAAGCTGCAAACACAAATACGCAGATCGAAGCGACACTATCTGAGCGTCCAAAGGCGAACCCACCATGCCCCTCCAGCGGTAGCGTACCAATGGAGTTAACAAACACTGAGATCCCCCAAAGTCGCTCTCCAGAATACGTTTCACCAACCAATACCGAAAACGCGATCGGCGATGACGGAGATATTCATGGCTCCAAAAAGCGCAGCTCTACTGTTGTGGTATCTGAAGCAGACCATTTGCGCGACCACTCAAAGCCCCAGGGTCACGGTGATGACAACAGCAAATCAGCAAATCTGAATGAGACAAATCTATCAGAAAATAATCGTCTGTCAAATATGGATCAGGAAATGACTGACCTGACTCTTGAGGAGGACTGTACTCCGGTCAACTTTTACTCACAGTCATCATCGGAACAAACATCTTATCCAGAGTTGTCCGTGAGTACAAACGGAATGATCGTACTCCGTTACGACAGGCTGAAACAGAGGGAGCCATTGAATCTTGTTGGAGATGAAGATGATGTTGTCATGGAAGACCGGAATGACAATACAAGCACAAATGGTCGTCTTCCTTCTACTGACACTGAAAAGCTGTCCACTGCGCACGACCAACGAATGACTGTTTCATGCCGCGAGGACTGCGTCGATTTGGACATTGAAATGCAGCAGTCGCTACTCGACCCATCTTCAACAAAGGCCAAACAGCATAATTCAATGTGTGATGGTGCGTTTTTCCTCCTTTACACAGCCAGCTCATACTAAGAATATGGCAGATTTCTCCAATGACACCTCCCATTTGGATCAACAAGACCCGCACACTAATACCGCGTCTACTCATCCCGCAGAAGCCGAAGTTGCACAACATAATTATAAGACAGACTTTGCATCACATGCACAACCGGGGGCTTCCAATGATTCTGTCAAACGCGATAGGCGTCCTGCTCAGCGGAAAGTTTCTGAGTCAAAGAAAGCATCTCCAGCAAAAAAGCTTAAGCTAGAGGTACCCATCGAAAATAGTACCGGGCAACCAGACGAAGTGGATGCCCTAGGATCTCAGTCCAATCTTACCAAGAGTTCTAGCTTTGATAAAACAGAAAATCCAGCGCACGTAAATCCAGTGCTATCCGTCCAAGAGTCTTCAGTACTTCATAACGACAACATCTCATCTCGAACTCGTATGTCGCACGAACCTGGCATCCCTTCCCGCTATTTGCATAGCTGGTCCCTGGATCCATCAAAGGAGTACCAGCCAGCTATCTCCTCTCAATACATTCACTCGCCGGAACCCGTTGTTGACAAAACCCCAGAGAAGACGAAAAGCCCCATGAGCACTTCCTCTCAGCCACCTCCGCTGAATCCATACAACCAAGCAACTGAACCTCCACCGCCGCAGCCCACCATACAAAGCCAGCGAAGCATCAACAAACTTGAAAGACATCCCCTGGATCTTGGCTATGGTAAGAGGCATACCCGCTCAGACAGCAAGTATGAAGCCCAAAAGAGCTCTCGAGGTACTAATTCAAGCTTCTTGCAAGCTGGAGCTGAAGATGCGCACAATGATGAATATGGCCCACCGGCAAAGCAAGACATCGGCAAAGCAACAAAGCCAAAGAAGGGCAAAGTTGAAGTCAGAGTTTCGGCTGGTTCGAATGGTTCCACCGCGTCTGCGAATTCTATCCCCGCATCCACGGCCACGGCTACACAAAAGAGCAAACGGTCTCTCCGCTCAAAAACACCTCCCGCGACACCAGCATTGCCAACCACGGCCAAAAACCCTCCCACCAAACCCCGCCGGCCCAGCACTCAAACCCCGAAACCACTATCTATCTCGGACACAAAGCCCAAACCCACGACAAAGCCCAAATCCAAACTGACTACCAATTCTCCCTTCGTCGACCCCGACCACGACTTCGGCTTTGCCGACAACCGCAGCGTCGCCTCGGCAGCTACAACGCCGTCAATCGCGACCTTCCCACCATCAACGGAGACGGTATCGACGCGACAAACACGCCGCTCCTCAGCTGTGCAGCTTGAACGCGAGAAGGAAAAGGAGAAGCAGGAGAATATCAAGATGAGATTGAGGAGTCGGGATAGTGGGGATGCGGGTGAGGAGTGAGATGAAGTAAGGGGAGAGTATGAGAGGATAGTATAGGGAGTTTGCGTAGGGTGGTGGTGGTAGGTGTGAAGTGGTAGGAAGAAATGGTATGGAGGGTCGTAGGGCGAGAATGGATGCACATTGTGCGAGTGAGTGGAAACGAAAAACAAAACAAAACCAAAAACGAAAACGAAAACGGAATCGAAAACGACGACGAGAATGAAGTGAAATGGACAATAATGGGCGGTATGAGCAGATGAGATCCATGACACGATGCGATGGAAACAACACAGGTGCAAGTACGAACTTACCTCGCTCGCACTTGCGCTTGCGCTTGCTCTCTCCTTTGATACTTAACTAAAGAAAAGAAAAGAAAAACTCAAAATAGCGTGCGTGTGTGCACAGTTACGAATATAATACCTAGCTAGTCTAGTCTAGTACTTGTGTACTTAGTACGCACGCAATCCAATCTAATAAACAAACCAATGGCCAGTAGTGTGATCAATCATCGTAGTAGTAGAGCTTGCAAGGGAAAACAAAATGCCATAGCAATAACAGCTCCACTCATCCGCAGAGAAAGAGAAAAAAAAAGGCATAAATCAGCACCATCACAACAAATCGCAGAAATCAAGGACTCAAACACTAAATTTCTAACCGTCTATTTGTCTTCACGTATTCACTAAACACTATATCTACATCTACATCTTACTAACAACCAGCCCCTCCCCCTGGCCCTCGCTCTCCTTGACCAAAACCCCACATATCCACTCCGTCGCCTTATCCGCCATACCCTTCGGAAACGCATGTCCAACTCCATCAAACAAGACATCCTCGAACCCAATATTCAAACTCGGATCCTCGCTCAGGACCCGCTTGAAGACTTTTAAAAAAGGCTCGCCAGCCGCGTACGGCACGAGCTTATCGGCCCTGCCACTAAGATTGAGTATCTGTTTGCCGTGCAGGCGCTCGCGGATCAATATCTTGAAGCGGTCGAGTTTCGCTTGTGAGATTTCGGGGTCGGGCGCGTTGGGGATGAAGTGGCCGGGGAGTAAGAGGCCGGCGGGGTCGGTCTGGGAGATGGAGTCGAGGAGTGCTTGGGGGAAGTCGGGGGAGCCGAGGAAGGAGGAGCCGGGTGGTGTGGTGGAGATGTATGTTTGGCGTTTGGAGAGACGGGCGCGGTCGGTCATGAGGCGGGTGTAATCTGGACAGCCGATGCCTACGACGGCGGCAGTGATGCGTGGGTCGGAGAGGATGAGGTGCCATGAGGCATGGCCGCCTAATGATACGCCGAGGACGAGGTGTTGGGTGATTTTAGGGCTGGTGGACGAGGTGAAGATGTACGATTCAAGATGGCTGATGAGATGCGAGGTGTCGTTTGCGGTGCCGTGGAAGCAGCTGTACATGTCCTGCGCATGTCGTGGGTTGCCTTGCCGCCATGCCTCGTTGTGTAGTTTGTCTACTAGTCTTGAGCCGTGGTTGCGCTGGTCAAAGGATACTGCTATCAGGCCTTTCGGATGCTTGCCTGCGGAGGCGTCGCGGATGCGCTGATTCCATGCAGTCACGATTTGCCCCGCCAATGGCGCCATGGTTTCTTTAGTTTGCAGCCGCGGGTGCAGAAGCCAGAGGCATGCGACTGAAGATGCATTGGAGGGTAGTTCTGAAAGGCCATGAACATCTACAAGAATTCCGGCGATTGTAAAAGTCCGGACAGAGACGGTGGGGTCGGCGGAGGTGTGAGTGTCGTGGAGGGGGTTAGTTGTGGCCGCCATGTTGGGGCGTTGGGCTCTGGGGAATAACAGTGGAGCTCAATGGGGGGAGAAACAAAGGATGGACTTTAGACATAGATCACCGGAGGTTTTGTAGTTGAATATGCATCTCGGTAGTCGAGGAGGGGATCCCTGTGGAGTTCCGAGGTTGTTGCGTTCGGCAGAAAAATGGAGGATTTTCTACAGGGAAAGGGTAAAAGGGAGGGAGGCGGGTTGCAAGACTGCAAGTCTCCACAGAGGGCAAGCTAGAGATGGTCCATCAGGTCAATTGGTGGGGTTTGGAAGGGTTTGGAAGGGAAGTGATAGTAACATTATACAAGTACGAGAGGCAGACGAAGCAAATGCTGATGATGCTTAGGGTATGGGTATGGGGGCCAAACGCGTGGGGTGTTGTGTTGATGATCGAATGAGACTAGTAGGCGTGATGGATAGAGAAATCATGTGGCTGTTTGGCCAGGCAGTGGTATGAAATCATAGTTAGGTACACGGAAATAAGGGCATTGTGGCTGCGAAATATTGACGGGTAAAAGATCAATGAGCAGATGGCAGATGGCAGATGGCAGATGGTAGTCTAGATAGGTGGAAGACGGAAGTGGAAAGGGCAGAGACGGAAAAGGGAAAGGACGACAGACAGCGGGCGGTCAGCAAGGCGGAAAGAGCAACGGGAGTACTAGGAAGGTACGCGCAAAGGTAGCACCAGCTGGGGAAGTCGCGCTAGTCTGAGCTAGTCCGTGCTAGTCCGTGCTGGCCGTAGCACTGGAGTTGATCCCCCCTGCCTGTCCAGAGATTACAGGGCTGAGACCAGCAGAGAGCAGCGAGACATAGCGACACTTTTTATCGCTCGTCGCTCCATTCAACCTTCGACAAGCTCTCCGCCGCGGCCACATCACCAGAGCCTCCCCGATCTGCAATTGCGAACTCCCTCCCTCTCTCTCCTCCTCCCTTTCCTCTCTCCGCCGAGCCTGCCGCCCTGCTCCTCATCCCTTACGCATTGCCTCCACAAGCACACACAACATGGCCGTATAGCACCACGACCACTCTGATCCCGTGCTCTCTCCTGTCCGCTACCTCTCCTGCGGGGCCGCGCATCATCATCTACCCCTTCTTCTTCCTCTTCCTCTTCCTCCTCCTCCTCACCTCCCTCACTTCCATATCCGGCTCTCCCAAGCTGCCTACCGCAACTGGCCGCCCCGATAGCCCCCCGCCGCAGCCATGGGAGGAGACTCGCCCGCCTCCAGCATCTCGCCCATGACCCGCAGTCCGCGCTCCAACTCCCCCATGAACAATGCCGATGCGCTGAACAGTAAATCAAAGGCCTCCCAGCGTTTGCTCTCTCCGCTTCGTCTGGGCAAAAGTGCCAACGAAACCGAAGAAATCCATCGGCCCTCGTCATCGAACGGCGCTCCCGTAATCACAAAGTCTGCCCCGACCGGCGAAGCTCTTCCTTCTCAGGAACCTAACGAATTTCCTTTCCACGGCCCATCTACAATCGTTCCTTCTCGCCCGACAGACGCTACCGAAGACGCTGCACACCCGGTCAAAGCCAATGCAGCATCCCCAGCAACGACAACACAGAAACACGTCGCCAACGGATCCACAAGCTCACAACTACCTGTCGTCCCAATCTCACGACGAGCCACGGCCGACGGTGATGAGTCCGATGTCCCCAAAGGCCGACGTAGCGTCCAGTTTGCTCGAAATACCGCCTTCAACTCAGATACGCCTGCTTCGTATTCCCGCCAGCAGTCATGGGACGCAGACGAGGCAGATGTCGCCAAAGCCAAGGAGAAGGAGAAGGAACGGGAAAGACAGAGCTCGTCGCTCATGACAAAGCTGAAAGCTCTGGCCTCTCCTATGCAAGGACACGGCCGGAGCTTGAGCGCATTTGCTGGGAATGCTCCCTCTGACGGCTCTCCTTACGGTCCCCTGTCGCCCACCTCGGAGCGTGACGAACCTCGATATGATGGCCAAGATAGTGAAGCAGATGCCGATGCGGAATCAAGCGCGGGTGAAGGGGCATCACGTCCCCGCCGCAGAAAACGAAAGAGTCGAAGGTGGTTCGATGACAGTGTTGAAGGAACTCAAACGGCACCCACAACACCCAAGGCCACCGGCGCCCATTTCTTCTCAAGAGACTCTCCCAATGCTACCACTCCCACCTCTACCGCTCCTCACCGACCGAACTTCTTGCGCCGTGGTACCATGAGCGACATCCCTGAGCACCAGCGGCAGGGCGTATCCGAGGACGAGGGCCGTGATAGGTTAGCCAGGGACAGCGCATGGACGCGTGGACTCCACAGCGCAAGAGGTCTGTCGTATGGCGGCCTACGGAGACATGACCCCAACGCTGAAGGCGCTGATCGACCGAGCAACCTGCGCCGCCTTACTGCCTTAGGCGGAGGTAACGCCAACGGCGACACGCAGCCCTCGCCCTGGCGTATGCGTAGCGAACGCACGTCGAGTCTCAGCGCACAAAAGTGGAAGTCGATCAAGAACAGCCTCAGGTTACTCGGAACACGAGCCAGAGCAGAGCGACAAGTTGACCACGCGAAATCCGCCGAGCTCATGGCGGAGCTTTTGGCGGGAGCACCTGCTGCTCTATTCTTAGCAAGTATGTTTCAACGTGATGAACATGGTCGAAAGCGCGTCCCTATCCTTCTGGAACAGCTCAAGGTCTCCATCACTGATACAGAGAAACATGGAGACAAGGAAGGAGAGAGACACACTGCTCTTCGCGTAGAACTGGAGTACGGTAGTGGCCTCACTCGAATGAAGTGGGTTGTTTATAGAACTGTCAGAGATTTTGCGAATTTGCATCTCAAGTTCAAATTGCAGGAGAAGCAAGTAGCTTTCTTGAATCGTCCTTCCGGCAAATCCAAGGATGCTAAGGACAAAGGCAAAGAAAAGGTAGACGAGAAAGCTGCTGATAAGGATGACACAACGCCAAAGCTTCCGCGCTTCCCCAAGAGTGTCTTACCCTACCTTCGAGGCTTACGAGGCTATGGTATCTTAGACGATGAAGAGGAAGACGACGATGAAGATGAAGGTCTTGGTGGTGTTGCCAGCGGACCCGACGGTGAAGCTAGCGCTACAGACCGCCCCTCCAAGGTCAAGCGTTCCAAATCATCATTCTACCTATCTCGCAGAAAATCAAGCATTACCAACGTTCCTGAGCAGAATGGGGGTGCTGTTGCAGCCCTTGCGACTAGACAAAATAGCGTAGTTGGTGCCATTGGCCAGCCGCTACCCACCAGAGCGAGCCATCATGAGCGCCAGCGGAAAAAGCTAGAGAAATATCTGAAAGAGCTGGTCACCTATCTCATATTCCGCCCGGACAGCAATCGTTTGTGTAAATTCTTGGAGCTCTCTGCGTTGGGCGTTCGACTGGCCGCAGAAGGCGGTTATCATGGTAAAGAAGGGTTCATGATGATTCAGTCTGCCAAAGGAGTCGATGCTCGTAAGAAGTGGGGTTCTGCACGTTTGACCATGGCGCGTCATTGGCCGAAATGGTTCCTTGTGAGGCACAGCTACGTCGTTTGCGTAGATTCACCAGAAGAGATGAATGTCTACGATGTCTTTTTGGTTGATTCAGACTTCACTATCGATTCCAGGAGCGAGAAACTTCGCAACAAGAAACCTAGAGAGATTGCAAGCGATGCGAGAGCTTCAGCAACCGGCCACCATCAGCTGAGACTGTTCAACTCTGAGCGCAAGATGAAGCTACTTGCCAAGAATGAAAAGATGCTGCAGCAGTTTGAAGAATCTATTCGATTCATGTCTCAAAACTCGGAATGGGCAAAGAACCAAAGGTTCCAAAGCTTTGCTCCTGTTCGGAAGAAGATCTATGCTCAATGGCTTGTCGATGGACGTGATTACATGTGGAATGTGTCACGCGCAATCAGCATGGCTCGAGATGTTATCTACATCCACGATTGGTGGCTAAGTCCAGAGTTGTATATGCGCCGCCCCCCTGCTATCAGTCAAAAGTGGAGGCTCGACAGACTGCTGCAACGAAAGGCACAAGAAGGCGTTAAAGTCTTCGTCATCATGTACCGCAATGTCAATGCTGCGATTCCCATCGATTCGGAGTATTCCAAGTATTCGCTACTAGATCTTCACCCCAACGTCTTTGTTCAGCGGTCGCCCAACCAGATCCGACAAAACACTTTCTTCTGGGCACATCACGAGAAGATTTGCATTGTCGATCATACCATTGCATTTTGCGGAGGTGTAGATTTGTGCTTTGGCCGTTGGGATACTCCTCAACATGCTGTTTCCGATGATAAGCTCACTGGCTTCGAACTTGACGATAATCCCAAGGATGCAGACCATTGCCAGCTATGGCCTGGAAAGGACTATTCAAATCCTCGTGTGCGAGATTTTTTCGACTTGGACAAGCCTTACGAGGAAATGTATGATCGTACAGAGGTTCCACGTATGCCATGGCACGACATCGGGATGCAAATTGTGGGCCAGCCTGCCCGCGATCTGACTCGTCACTTTGTGCAGCGATGGAACTATCTATTACGCCAGCGAAAGCCTTCCCGCCCAACACCGTTCCTGCTACCGCCACCAGACTTCAATCCCGCCGATATTGAGGCCCTTGGACTCGATGGAACTTGTGAAGTACAGATCCTCCGATCTGCCACTTCCTGGTCCCTTGGCACCCCGAATAAGACTGAGCATAGTATCATGAATGCTTATGTCCAGATGATTGCAACATCGGAACATTTTGTTTACATTGAGAATCAGTTCTACATAAGCAGTTGCGAGGTTTTGGGTACAAAGATCGAAAACAAGATCAACGACGCACTTGTGGATCGTATCAAACGCGCGCACCTAAATAACGAAGACTGGAGAGCATGCGTCATCATTCCTTTGATGCCCGGATTCCAAAACACTGTGGACGAACAAGAAGGAAGCAGTGTCCGTCTCATCATGACATGCCAATACCGTAGTATCTGCCGTGGACCCACGTCTCTGTTCGGCCGTTTACGCTCGGCTGGTATTGAACCGGAGGACTATATTCAATTCTATGCCTTGAGATCCTGGGGTGAAGTCGGGCCAAGGAAGATTCTCGTGACCGAGCAACTCTACATTCACGCCAAATGCATGATTGTGGATGACCGTGTCGCGATCATCGGATCTGCCAACATCAATGAGCGGTCCATGTTGGGCTCTCGAGACTCCGAGGTTGCTGCTATCGTCAGAGACACCGAGGTGCTTGATTCTTACATGGCAGGCCAACCTTACAAGGTCGGAAAGTTCCCGCACACGCTTCGTGTTCGACTCATGCGTGAGCACTTGGGTATCGACGTCGATGCATGCACCGAGGATGACTGGCAAAGCCATCGATCGGACATGGATAGTCAAGGATTCCATACCGAGTCTTCCGCCCCTCCCTCTCCCACGGCTGATCGTGTGACTGAACAAAAATTGACCGAAAATAAACATCGACTACAAGATGACCTAATTGCTCGTGCTGAGAAGTTGCACAGCTTCAACCATGACATTGATTGGGAGCAAGCGAACAACCCCCACCTTCAATCCGGCAAGAAACCAAAGACAGATCACAGGGTTACGCACAAGGCTCACCAGAAAGATGTGAGGGGAGAAGGTGTGGACCATATGCGTGAACTGGAGAGCAAGCGACCCAGTCTCTCCCAAGGACGAGACTCTTACTTGGACTCACACGGACATGAGGTCCTAGTTTCTGATGTCGCATCCGAGGGAGTATCAAGTACACCGAAGAAGTCTTCGACGCAAAGAACGCGGGGTCGTAGCAACACGACAGGTACCAGGACCAGCGCTCACAGCAGCCAACCCGACGGTTATGCAGGGCTGCCACCACCAAGAATACCCCGTATGGACACAAGGAGTCTTGGCTTAACACAGCTGAGCCAACTGCCTGCGTTGCCCATCTCCGACGATACTGACATTGGTGGGCCCCCTCTTCAGAGAACCTTTAGTTTCGAATCCTCTCACATTATCAACCCTCTTCTGGCAGACATGCGTAGGCCTATCGTCACCGAGGAGTGCATGCGAGACCCACTGAATGATTCGTTCTATCTTGATACTTGGCATCAGGTCGCCGAAAACAATACCAAGCTATTCCGTCAAGTCTTTCGCTGCATGCCCGACAACGAGGTCAGGACCTGGAAGGAGTACCAGGAATATGCTGCGTTCACTGATCGCTTTATGCAATCGCAAGGTGGCGGCAAATCCAGCCAGCACAGGCAGCAAGAGGCCAGCGGTAAAACCGGGCCTCCTGGCTCGAACACCATGCCTGAAAAGCTCTCATCGGCAGCAGGCGTAGCAGGGAAACAAGTAGAGGTATTGAGTGAGAAATTAACAGAGAAGGTTACCGGAGAGAGCGCAGGTGATAAGGAAACTCATCATTCTAGGATTGGTAATGTGGAGCAGTGGGCGAAGGATCAAGAGAAGCGCGTCCAAAGTAGCCAACCCAACCTTCAACTCAACACCAATACCTCCAACTCCAGCGAGTTCAATGAGAAGAAGCCAGCTGATGACGCTGTCGTCTCTCCGATGAACCCCGAACCGCCCTCCAAGAGTCTCACCTTCCCACCCCCTCCTCCCATCCCAGATACCGAGTCGAACGATTTCGCCAGTAACAGCAGCAGTATCAATCGGACTCGCACAGTTACAATCAGTGCGCCGCTGCGCGAGCCAGGCCGTGCTCATACCTCCACCATGGGAAGCAAGCGGTCCAGGAGACGTGCTACAACCAAGAGCAGCACCCGAGCGTTCCACGCTAACGATACAGATATCTTGCTTGACAAGGCAGACGCGAAGAAGTTGCTCGAGCTAGTGCAGGGTCACCTTGTCGTCTGGCCCTACGAATGGCTTGAGTCAGAAGAGAAGGGTGGGGGATGGCTGTACACGGTCGATCAAATTGCGCCGTTGGAGATTTAGTAAGTTTGTCCCTATTACGTGAGCAAGTGGAGGACGTCAACTAACATTAGCCCCTAGCACTTGATCAACGTTGTGCTTTTTACTGTCAATTATACTGTACCCGCATAGACGTGCGTAGAGAAGAGGGGCAATTGAGCGTTGTGTTGATTGCGATGCTGCATTGCTGTGGTGTTTTCTTCATGTTCATCTTTGGGCATTGTCCATTAGAGTCCGGAAGTACAGGATGGTTTTTAGGGAGTTTTCTTAACTAATTCCCACTTGCATCGCCTATTTTTTATCATGTATCTTTTTCATTACGTATCTGTCTGTAAGTTTTGGTTTTGAACTGACTGTTGAGTGTGTGCATTATATGGCGTTGGTCTGCTTCTTTTTCTTTTCTACTTGCGGGATATGGCTACTAGTTAGTACCAATCTGCCAGTAGGGTCGAGTCGGGTCGTTTCACTCAGCATATATATCATATCGTTTTTTGTGAGAGTGTATCGCTAAAATAAAACAATGACATTGTGATTAGTAAGTTGAGTTAAACTGGCTGTGGAGATAGGAGTGTGTGGTTTTTGTCTAGTCTAAATCGAATCGAATCGAATCGATTTCGATTCATGAGTGTATTGTGTTTTTTTTTTTAGCAATTTTTGACGGACTTGTAGTTGGGGGTAGTTCGATGAGTGTTTGTACTCTGTATAAACTTTAATTGTAACTTTAATTGTAACTTTAATTATAACTTTACTTCAGCATTAACACTTATCATTAGCTCATGTCATGTACAATTACAACTTGTACACATATTTGCGTTTTAGCATAAGCATAAGCATAAGCATAAGCATACCAGCTAGCCAGGGACCTTTATTTCGCATTCAAATTAGCTAAACGAAATGTTTTTATTTTTTTTTTCTTTCTAGATAGCGTGTGATTGCAGAGCGTGTTTTTGTCTGCGTTGACGGTTATACTCGTTGTTATGGTTGTGGTTGTGCTGAGGGCTCTGGGATTTTGATTTTGATTTTTTTTTGTTCTAGGAGGAATGAATGTGTGTATGTATGTGTGTATGTAAGTACTAGTTAGTGTATATTATATGCATCATGTTTAGTCTCATTCATTTTTTTGGTTTTAAGAAATAGCGTGTTGGGGTAGAGCTCGTTATGAGGAAGCGAGCGGTGAGGGAAGATTGGAATGGAATGGGGCTTAGTGATAGCGATTCTGATAGAATGCATGTAGGGTATGATTTTGTAGTATAGTGTTGCGAGTGTATAAAGGTTTTGTTTCAGAGGTGTTGTGGGATGGATAATTGGAGTGTAGGTGTAGATGGAAAGATAAAGGAAAGGGATGGTTGGGGCGGGGAATGGTGTGGTTGTGTCTGTTGGGGGGTTGGGGGGTTGGGGGGTTCTTTCTAAATTCGGATATGGCTACGGTTGTTAAATATGGGGGATTTCCTTGTCTGGAATATATATATATATATACATATATGTGTGTGTGTGTGTGTGTGTGCGTTTTCGACGAGTGCCAGCCCGGATTTGTTTCTTCGATGTATCAGTAGGAACATGGTAGTATGATTGAAAGTAGTTGGCTTTGGTTCACTTGGGGTAGGAGTCCTTTGTTTAATGATGTTTCTGTTATGGTTTTATTGTTCTAATTTCTTAGCTCTCTTGGGTGGCGTTTTGGTGATCGGAGAATCATCTGTTCGTCTTATTGTTGATGGTGGTGCGAGGTTGGATTGAGTTGGTTCGACGCGCAGTTCTTTGGTTTGGAGTGGGAATTACATAGCGTGTATTGCCTATGGTGAGTGGAGCTGAATAACTGCTTACTATTGAAATGGAATGTCGAATGATTATCGTTACACGTGCTGCCACTTGGAATTGACTTGATTCGGGATACTTCAAGTTCGTTCTACTTATTTCACGTACTTGCACCTTCTTTTCCCGTTTCCACTACCTGACCGCAGAATGGTTCGGCGATTTTCCATATTTCAGCTCCAGCATAGGCTCTGATGTAGACGCCGACTCAAGAGTCTTCTGTCCAAGCCGAACCAGATCCAGGACCCAAGCCATACCCCAAATCCAGGTCCGAATCGAATCCCTAGCTCTGGGTCTAGAACGCAGCCTCCCTCCCCCCGCTGGCTGCGGACTCCATCTCCGGCGACCAATGCACCGCCGGCTCCGGCTCCGCTCACTCACCAACAGGCTGATTGGGCTACCGGGAAAACAATCAAGTATTTGAACAAACAGAGAAAGAGAAACGAGGCTACGCGTGGAGGAAATACCTTCCACGTGCAAATGCCATCCCACACTTAGAGAAGCATACCTACGCCCTTCCCGCTTGATCTCCGTGCGGAAAGTTTCTAAGGCGTGCATTTCGGAATTTGCCTTCTTTTGCGTTGTTGGCCATGCGAGCTGCAGGTCGGCCGGGCTTCTAGATTCTAGACTCGAACTTGCGCTAGGGTGCGCGGGTTAGCGAGCTTTTTGGTTGTTGCAGGGCTTGGTATGCATATGCAGCGTCAGATGGTATGGCATTTTGCAAAGGTAATTGCCTTGCTTTGTGTCATTACGTACCTCGCTCGACAGGTCGAATTCCAAATATGTGCTAGAAGGGGATACCATTCAAGTAGACGCGCAATATGAAGATATTATTACTTTCGCAAAGTTGACTCGGTATGCGGGAAAAGTACTTGGACGAGAGCGAAGATAATTCCACGCGAAGAGAGATCTTGAGCATTTTGTTGATTTCCCAGTTTTGGCTTCAGGCGGTGACGAATCATCGCTCACTCATGTTATCGGGCGTGCATAAATTCCCTCTTCTGCCAGGTCATTCGCAGGTTCACTGACCTGGGCACACGCCTAGCTGGCAATGGCGATCTGATGTGTTGGGGGGGGGACTAATCTGTACCTCTGCAGTATACATGCTCCTGGCCCCACCGGCCAAATGCCATCTGATATATTGGCCGGTCCCGCGCGCTTTCTCCGTGTACAAAAAGACATGGCGCATGCATGAACTCCACAGGCTCGACTGTGCAAAAAAAAAAAAACAATTACATATTATCGCATACAGCCGGATTGAGTGTATATGCGCTATGCAAGCGAAACACCTAATGATCAGCTGATAATGGTTTGCACCTTAACTTTGCCGTTGCATGTCAGCTCTGTCGTGAAACCATTCAAATAACCAGTCGAAAAAAGGCGCAAGAGGCGTTAGAATGAATAGAAATGGTTCGTGATTGTGCCCGAGGGGCACCAATACTGCCGAGTAGGTTGCATTGTGCAATGTGAAGGTTGTTGCCCCTACTCTGCGCGCGGGTCACTGTCTGGTGATTGTCTTGTCCGAAAGTCGTTCTCATTTCGGCCTCGGGAGGGCTACTTTTGCCTGCCACCAGTACTGCTCGTGTTTCCCCCTTTCAGCTCAAATGGAAAGATGTCCATGGTTGTGACCAACGAAGCCGGAGCGCAATAGTTTTCTATCCGTCTCTTTACTTTGCTCCTTAAGTCTTGTGTCTTAGCCAAAGAGATGGGCAGGCGAGAAAGACACTGTGCTGCAAGAGTGGGATGATGTGGGTTGACCCTTTTGGAATCATTTATCCTATGGCTTTCTTTTGTTTGTACCACGCGAACTATTGAGTTGCAAGGATGAGGTTCAGTATCATTAGAACTGTGATTTGAAACCTGTTTAAGGAACAGATATTTGTTAGCCTCCAACTGCAGCTTTTTTGCCTGAACTTTCCCGATTCAAAAGTCTTTTCTATTGCTAAAGCATGCAAGGGCGGGCCGGGCTCTCCCAATTGAGGGTAGAACGCATGGGGAAAGTGCCGGGTTGCGGTAATGCGAGGCGCAAAACTGAGTCGGGCGCGTGTTTTGTCTATCGATATTAGTGCTCTATTTGGTTTTCCGTCCTTCGAGAATGATATTGGGAGCTCAATGTAGGAGGTCAAATACGTTCCAATCACATGCCAGGAGCTTGCTACCGAATGGCAATGATCCGCTAGAAGCATTCGCCGAATTGGCTAGTCGGCGAGGTGGAGCGCAGTGTGCAAACTTTAGGGGGTCTTTCTGCGTCACCAGTACCAGTCGGGCACACAGCTAGTTGCAATCTGCTACAGGCTTGAAGCTCAGAGATCGAACGGCCCGTTGTGTGGGGTCCGATTTCATCTGGCCACGGCGGGGAATGATCGTCAATATATTGCAAGGGTGCTTCAACGTTGCGATACGCGCGAGTATTCTACTTGTAGATGCTCGTTGCCCTAAACCTGCTGAGCCTTTTGCTTTTGAAAACTGTGCGCGGCATTTACAGCCAAAGTCGAGACTTCATCCTGCGGGTGAGTAATCATGGGCAATCTTATATTGGACCGAGAAAGCGGCTTGTAAGCATCCTCCCGCAACACCATCGAATGATATCTATTGGATGACAAGAAGAAGCTAAGAGAATGGCAATGCTTAGATCTGCATCCACTGGCGGAGGGCAGCGGAAGGAGATTTCAATAGAAAGGCCGTGCAGATGGGCTTGTCCAGAAGTCGATGAAATCGATACCCGCCGAATAAGGTATAGCGCTACGTGGACAGGCATTCGAGAGTGCTCTTGGAAGCATCGACTTTTACTTGACGAGTTCCTGCATTGCTGCCAACAGGGCCAAGTTCGCCTCTTCGGGAGATCCTGCGTTGATGAGTGAGAGATAGCCGAGGGGTCTGGACCTTTGGCCGGACACGAGCCAGGAGGAACCCCACCGATCACAAACACTGGCTATGTCACACAGATCGGGATGTATTGCATGTGACGGTTTAGTGGACATGAGCTTCTCGGGGAGGGCTTGGGAAACAGCCGGTCAAACAGGGGCAATTGAGGGGGATTGCCATAAACCCGCCGTCTAGCGACGGTGTCTGAGTCTCTGAGAGGCTGCGACGCTGGGCGAGGTGTTTCTCGGCTGCTTTCCGGGGGAGGTTGGGCCATGGTGCTCTGATGGACCCCATGTCTCTGACTGCTGCTGCATAGTGCTTGGTTGGTCTCGGCCAGGTTCGAGCGCAGTGAGAGAAATGAGCGGAAGCGGATGTCGGCAAGATGTTGGGCCGGTGGTAAGGCCGCGCTGAGACAGAGAGGTGTGTACTCGGGCTGTACGTCGGTATGGCGTGGCGATCGGCAGTATGGTGTTGTGCAGATTGCGGTGATGCCCTAAGGAGGTGAGGTGTCTGGGGTCCATTCATCGTGGGCGACTCAGGATTCAGTCGGCGAGTGCGTGCGAGTCGTGGTGGTGTCCCCAAGTCCGTGGAGATGATTGAGTGTCGAGACCTCCAAAGAGGCGCAAGGCGACAGTTGACAGTGTGCCAGTCCGCATTGGGCCTAGCAAAAGCTTAGCAAGGCTTGGCTCGCCCGGTCGCGGTCCAGACCTCAGCCCTTTTCATCAATCGCCGTTGGACATCAGGCCACTCCAGGCCACTCTGCAGCATGCCAGACATCCCTCCTCAGCTACCTCTGCCTTTGGCTGCACCGCCCGTACACCTTCTCGCACAGGTCCGGAAAATGCCATGCTGGGGTACCGCCCGCAAGCGCGGTCCATCCGCAACCTTCAAATATGCGGATGCCCCCATACTCCCTCAACCCACACGACACGCACGGAACACGTCATGACGATCCCTTCCCCTTCTAGTACGCCCACGACTCTGCCAGAGTTGACACAGGTTCTCGAGCGATTAGGCCTTTCCGAGTATCTCAATGTGCTTGCCGACAATGGATTCCACAACTGGGAGACCGTCCTCGATATCACAGAAGAAGACTTGATGACGCTTCATTTCAAGCTTGGCCATCGCCGGGCCCTCCAACGAGAAATTGCAACCTTCAGAGGAGTGCCCTCGACTCTGTCCCTGGAACCTGAAAACGGACCAGTTGAACAAGCAACCCTTTCTACATCAGCTCTTGAATGCCTCGCCCGACAGACGACTACGACCCCGCCACCCCGGGAGAAGAGGAGGTATAGGCGGCACCCTCGGCCAGACAGCAACGCGCCTAAGAAACCGAAGACGGCTTGTACGCTTCTCAATTTCTCAATTCCGCAATGCTTAGCCTAATGTCGTCTTAGATGTAAATTTTGCGGATCAGCTTCGGACAGACCCTGAAGTTGCTGCACTTTCGTTTGTTGACATTGCAAAAGAGGTTGGTCGCCGATGGCAGGATCTGCCTCCCGAGAAAAAACGAGTCTGGGAAAGCCATGCCGCCCGCGCAATACAAGAGTATGAGGCTCAAATGGACGAGTACAAAAAGACCGAAAACTGGCGCAAGTACCAGTCGTATCTGAATGACTTCAAGACGCAACAGTCACAGACTGCCAGCGCAAAACGACCAACTACCAGCAGATCTGGCTCTTTTGTTCGAAAGGACCACTCACGTGCGAGCCCCAGCTCGTCAGATAGTCCAACGTCATTGCCTTCAAACTCGTCAACAGGAACGGAGGCGGAATTATGCCACAATGCACTGACTTTGGGATTCAGCGAGTTGGTGTCACTCCGCGGTGAAATTCTAGGGCAAGGTGTTCAACCATACGATGAGCAGCATCTACCGTCTGAACAATTAACCCGCCGGGCTATGTATGCGTTCATTCGGGGCACTGGATCTCTTCTATTCATGTGGACCTATGAGCAAGCCGACGATATCCTCAACCGAATATATAGGCCAAAGAAGCAGGTGGACCCGATGACCCTCGCGGAATGTTTTACCGTAGCCGCCATGGGCGCTCATTATGACATGGATTGCTTCCCAGATCGGATCCGGCGGGTTCTTTATGCTTCTGGTACTCTCCATTTTCATGAGAAAACGGCTAGGAATGACTATTTACGTTCAACGCGACTGCTTCTCTCAATGTCATTCTATGCCTTACTCGAGAAGCACATGAGCGCCAGATATCTGATTGGTAAGTGCTGCAAGTGTGTAGAAACATGTGTGATTTTGACCTCTGACCTTTGAGTAGCGGCAGGATTGCAAGTTGCACGGTGGAAATGCCCAACGCTGCAAACTGCTAATAAATTGGATTTTGACGAGAACTGGAAACGAATTTTCCGTAGCCTGATTTTCATGGATTCATGGTTGTCATATACCCTTGGTTACAACTCAGAGGTTACTGCCAGCGATGTACAAGTATGCCCATGATTCTTTTAGTAGAGTGATGAATCCTGACAACAGCAGGTTATTTGTACCTTGAATCAACCAGATTCGGCCACCATAGATGAAATGATACACAGACAAACCAGCAAAATTGGGTTGATTGCGGCTGAAATTTCGAAGACACTTGCGTCGCCCGAGCTGGCCACCCGGGAAAACATTTTCATATTATCCCAAAAGCTAGAGCATTGGCGCACAGAAGTGCCGCTCATTCTACAGATATCGACCTTGACATCGAGCAATCCGCCGGATCTAACCCTATATCAAAGGCGGGCAGTTCTTATGGTCCATGTGCGTAAACCTAAGCACTTTGCATTTGTACTAGCTAATAACTGAAATAGATCATGTACCTTGGAGCTCTCATCTTATTATATCGCCAGCTATTAGTAGCTACTGCCGAGACCCAGTTGACCGACGGTGCTGCATGGAATTTGAATTTTTCTGTTGACGATGCTAGGCGGTATCGGAATGAGTGTGCTGTTGCAGCGCAACAAGTAGCACGCATTCTACGCTTGATATCCTTTGATGGGACTTTGACGAAGCGCTGCTGGCTGATCATGTAAGTTTCACATGTCGATGTCGCGCACTTTGTTCTTCGTTTGTTGATCCTAACGCATTATGTCGCAGCTATTGGGCATTTACCGCGGGTATCGTTCTTCTGTTCAGCGCTACAACAAAACTCCTCGATGGACAGCCGGAAGGTGTCGAAGAAGACCTCACCTATGCGAGAGGGTGTATGGAGATGCTTGAGCCTTGTCGAGGTTTTGAGCCGATTGCAGCACATTATCTGGATACTCTGTGGCCATTGTACGATTCCTTGCACGATATCAATCACCGCATGATCGGCAGAGTGAAGACTAGCATTTTCTCTCTCCTGCAAGCCGATCCCTCGCAGATGAGCCCACCGATTCCCGTCTCCAAAACAGAAATAGGCCCTATATCCGAGAAACTCTCGCTCTTGCTGACCGACCCGTTTGGACGGAAACAGAATCTCAGCGGGGATGGAAGCATGAGACGCGTGCTGAATTCAGACGGATCCTGTTCCGTGTTTTGGTGGAGATGAGATACGATACCCCAATATGGCTTTGAATGCTATTATTTTTCGCTGCATGTCCCTTCTTCGGTGGCTGCATGTATTACTTTTTTTTTCCAACGGCCGTTTTCTTGGTGATTGTATGTTACGTACCCTTGGTGAATGTGTGGTACCTACTTTGGGGGCATCCTGCTTTTGTGTTTTTTTGGGGGGTGGCGTTGTGGTGGACTTGACATGACAGCAGGCAGTAGTAGCGACCAAAAAGAATCGCTGCGGATATACTTTATTGTGTAAAAGCGAAGCACCTAGCCTCTGCGCCATCCATCCATCCATCCATCCATGCATGTATGCCACAAACACGACATGAAATGTCCCAGCATTTCTCCCTACACCGTAACTAGACTAGATACGATACCTATTCTACTTATCATTAGTCGCTCTAGTTCGGAAAAAAAGCCAGCCAGTCAGTCATTCAGTCTATCTAGCTCTGCGCTGCGCTGAGAAGATCTAGACCCTATGGACAACACACCTCGTCTCGTCTTGTCTTGTCTTGTCTAGTTGCTAGCATGGCTTGTCTGGATAATAGGCAGGTGGCCCACGTTCTGTTCACGAGCTAGACTAGAGAGAGATTGATATGTAAGTAGTATGGACATGCATGCATGCTTGCGCACGTTTCAATTGGCGAGGTGGGAGGATGAGCGGGGGATGTTGGATCTCAGATGCTGTGTTTCCTTTTTTTTTTTTGCTCCCGAGGGCGGAAACGGGGGGATGGGCAATGACGTAGTTCGTATATTGACTAGGATGGGGAGGAAGGAGAAAAAGAAAAAAACATCTCTGATAACGTGTTCGTAGATCATTCTTATTTTTTGCTGGGCGGGAGTGCTTGTTTGCTTGCTTGCGGGCGGGAGTCTTTGCGTTAGTTTCGGGGGGAGGGGGATGTGCTGGTGCTGGCGCTGGTCTAGTCCTAGTTTTTTTTCGAGTGGGCGCTTTTTCGTGGTGCTGGTATTGGTGTTGGTTGGACGGGGTGCGCGCTGAATAGTTAGGACGCGGACGTGATTCATGGAGGGCGATATGGTGGAATTTAAGTTTTCTGTGACAGAAAGAGAGAGAGATGGTTGAGGGACTAGGTCGAGTATCTACCGTGGGTCTTGGGAAGTGTTAAGAGTCGTCGTCGTGGATTTTAGAGTTTTCTTTTTTTTTTAACGTGGTGGTGGTGGTGGTGAGGCTGGAACCGCCCCTTTTTTTTTATTCACCGGTAGAGAAGGCGATGGTGTTGCTGACATGGGGCACCGTCGCGTTTTGGCGCTTAGCGGACGATGCGAATACCACGTCCTAAGTACTCAACTTAATACCACTGGTACTTACTTTCAGGTACACACACGTGACTACGACCTTTCTCGAAAGTCAAAACATGAAAAAGGTCTGAGGCCTCATTCAAGAATGCAAGACGAGTCAAGTTTTTTTGCGCAGCTAGAAGGTTGATCAGCATCTAGATATCTAGCGCTCGTATGAACGCGCAAGCTGGGCGCTCGAGCGATGCTCGCTGAACGATAGATAAGTGGGACTTTTGTCTTTTTTGGCGTGGTCTGCGATTCCCCACAACGATGCTGGGCGCAACCCTTGTCTATTTTTATGAAAGGGTTTGGTGGAAGATGGTGGGAGTTGTTTATCTGGTGGGTTAGGATGTGTCTGGATGATGGGTGAGGGGAGGAGGGTTTGGTGTAGATATCAGGCCGTGACGTGACGTGACGTGGGGTGCAACTGTGAATGGCTATGGGGGTGTGCGATAGATATGAGTATCGGCTATGGATGGATATGGATGGATAGAAGGGAAGAGGGATAATACGAGAAGACGAATAATAGAGCCAGAAATGGTCGCCATGGCGTTTTCTGTTCCCTTTTCCAGCTGTGCTAAAAGTGCCGAAGGCGTGCCTTGCTGACCCATGCGAAGGCGTACTGCGCCCGGGTAGCTTTTCCAATGGCGGCAAAAGGAGGAGGAATAATGGCTTCTGGAGCCATGTGGTGACTGGACAGGCGTTGCAGGCGATATCTAATGGAAATAATGGAAAGGGGGGTTTTATTATTGGGATAAGTTTTTAGCGGAGTTGGGGACTTCGCACATTGGACGGAAGGCCGAAATGGACGGACCCCCGGCCGGCCCCGTGTGGGTTTGTGGATTGCTCCTCTTGCAGCTCGCCATTTGGCTGCTCCATTAGAAATATGGGGGAGCTTCCACTACTATTGCTTGTCCGTTGACCTTGCTTGCTTCTTGTTCCTTCTTCTTCTTATTCTTCTTCCTCCCTGTTGCTGAGTGCTGGATAGATTCCCTTTCCCACCGTCGTTACCTTTTTGACAATCTACCTCGTCCTTCATGCTGAACCCTCCTGCCCCTGCCATACCCCCAGACTACAATGACGGAATCGGCAATAATGAGCGGCGGTCATGACTTGGTCGGCTTACCCCGAAGCCCTTTTGAAATCCCCCCCGACGACGTCGAAGCCCTCTGCGCTTCTGAGGGATTCCAGGTGTTGAGGAGCTATCTGGCCAGAGATGCAGAGTACGTAGCCTCTTCTTTTCTCTTCTCTGATCTCCCCTTCTTGCTGGAAGCGCATAGATAGCAACGCTAACTTCTATCTTGTTCTCAGCTTCTGCGCTGAGCACGCGACATGCGATTCGCAGACCCGCGAGACATGGACTCTACACCGCGACATTCTCCATGCGCTGGTCATGCCAGTGGTCGAGCTATTCAACCGGGCCTCTGCCCTGGCCGAAGCCGCCTTGTGTACCCACAAATGCGAAGATCTTGAGCTAGCCTTTGCTGGGGATGCCCGGGGTGCATTCCTGTGTCTACAGTGCTTTATCACCGAAGAAGACAACTGGTGCAGGACCCGCGGATGTCCAGGTAAGTCGCAGACCTCAAAAAGTACCTTGGATGAGTTTGAGTAAGAACTAACATGCTGCCAACCAGCATGCATCACCTCCGCAACCCTCAGCACAGAATCCCACATCCGCCTTACCATTGCCGCATCCCTCCTCTCCACCGCCTCGGTTGCCTCCCCCAACACCTCTGCCGCTACCTCAACCACTACCACCCCGATTAACTCTCCCACCAATGAAGTCCCCGCCTCAGGCCTTGCTCTCCCTCCCCTCCCACACATCCTCCCCGCCCTCCGCGCTGCCCTTTCCGAAGACCCCTTCTGGGGCCCCTCTCACTGGACCTATCTCCTCTCCCGCGCCACCCAACTCTCCGCCGGTATCCAGGCGCTCATAACCGAATGCATCAACCTCGAATCGCTTGTCTCGTCTCCGGTGTCCCAAGCTCCTCCGCAGCCAAAACGCAGCATCACGACACCCGGTGTGCAATTCATTCCAGGCGCAACAGCACCAGAGCAAAAGGGGGCTAAGCTACGGAAGAGTAAACTTGCGAAGCGCCAGTTACAGCTGAAGAATGAGGAGGTGCAGATGTTGCAGAGGTGTGCGATGCAGTGTTGGGCCAAGGCAGCGGTGCCAGCGAGTATCAGAGAGGGGATACTTTGGGATGTTGCGGAGAAGAGATGGAGGAGATTGACTTGTCCTTGAAGGAATCGGTTTTGTTTGTTTGTTTGTTGTTTGATTGGTCTCTTTTGGGTTGCTTTGGGCATGGGCATGGGCATGGAATGGATATGCATGTCCCTCGTCTACCACCGAAAACGTAGTCGTTGCGACAGGGGCGTTTTATGGTTTTGTCATGGGATGGCTACTCCCCGTCTGTTTTTGTTAGTCGTTGTGTTTCTGCTTTGGGATTTGCATCATGATACCATTACTGCATTCGCGCTGCCCATTGGTTTATCAGGGATGGGATTACTTTTTCCCTTTTGTCCTTCTTGTCATTTCTCATACTTCTTCTTAACATGGCGTATTTCATATTTATACGCCTTGTTTTTTTTTTAATACAAGACTTTCACTTCGCTCCACTATTAGTCATTGCATTGCAAGGAAATAAGAATCCTCGATCATCTGAACAGCGCCGTGTTGAGGTTTCTTAGCACTCTGGTATGGGCTATCAAGTGCGTTAACACTTTCTAATCATGTGTATGGGTATGTGTGTGGGGTATATGGATAGGAGTGTGTATGCTGTGAGATGGGGATGTTTATATGGGGATTGTTAGTCTTGATTGAGTAAGATGGATTGGATTGGACTGGATGGCAGTTTAACTGTAAGTAAGTCTTCTAAACGGGTTGGGTTGGGTTGGGTTGGTGGGGAGTGGGAGATGGTGTTGTATTTCTAACTGTAAGTATCGTAGGTATGAAGTCCTCGAAAAGATTTAGAAATTTTATGATGGATTTGAAAAGTGGTATCGTAGTTGAGTCGCCTTGCCTTAGTTAAGGAAGCAAGGAATGTAATGTGTAAAGTGGTAATGTGTAGAGCTTAAATACCATGCAGTGTCTGATTTGGGACATGCCAGTCCCATCGCTCCTAATGCTCTGGACTAAAAAGAAAAACTCCCCATGACAAATGCTAGACCGAACCGAACTGAGAAGCCAATTTCGCTTTTCCTCCCTGTAATATCGTATCGCTAATGCCATGGTCTCAACCAAATAGATCCAGCCACGGCAATGAAAGGCAAAAAAAGACTCCCCATCTCACTACCGTTTTCAAACATCCGTGTTCTAACCGAACCGCCGCGTTCTTCACCCCATCTAGTCAAGTATACCCACACAAACCACTCCCCTTCAAACTACTCTCCGGAAGCAAAATAACCGGACTCCCATCCTTCATAGTAACAAATACTTCTCCCTTACTATCTGCCTTGTACTTTTCGCAGGAAAGCACATCGACAATCGTAGCGCCGGACACGAAACCCATTTTCTCGGTCGTGAAGGTGGAACTGCCGCTTGAGGAGGGCTTGTTGGTGAGTATGGTGCGGATTTCGTCTTTGCGCAGTTGGATGACGTCGGCGGTGTAGGATAGGACCCACGTGGTGTAGGGGATGTAATTGGGGGAAGTGCTGGTTATATGGTTGCGGATTTGGTTGAGGAGGGCGATGTGTTTGTATAGGGGGTGGTTGGTGTTGTAGCTACGATGTGTTTAGCAATGTGAGGATTGATGAATGTGTGTTTTGGAGGATAGGTGGGAGAGAGATTGATAATGGATCAGAGTACGTACCCAGAAAGCCACAATGCCTCTCGGCAATATGGATCGTCGTCGCCGTCGTAATGCTGCTCTTGGCCTTGGTATATGATTGGGATTCCATCGTTCATGATGGTAAACGCAAGTGCATTCTTGACTTGACTGAAGTCTTTGCTTCCGTGTGCAAACCGCGGATTATCATGGTTCTCGAAGAAAGTGCCCATTAGCGTCGGGTCCTTGCAGCCTACTTCCTTGTTGTCGGTGCACGCGGCGAGGCCGACGACAAGGTCTGACATGTTTGTCTGCTGCTGGAAGGTCCGTTCTATGCTGTGGTAGAGAGGGTAGTTGAGGATGCCGTCCATGTATTGTTGGTATGGATACGTGTAGTTTGCTTTTCCTTCTGCGACTTCGCCCATGCAGAAGACGCCTGCGGCTCTACACCAAGGAGGCAGGAAATCGATGTTGACGTGTTTGGCACTGTCAACTCGGAGGCCGTCAATGTTGTATTTGGACACGATTTCTTTGATCCAGGTGTTGAGTTCTTTGGCTACTTCGGGCTGCTCCGTCTTGAGATCCGGGAGAGACTGCGTGCAGCCACCAACCCAGCAGTCCTCGACTTCGGTCTGGTTGTCGAAGTTGTTGATGGGGCAGTACGAATGGTAGTACTTTGCATCGTTGAGGTTTCCAAATCCGCCGTAATCGACGGTTTCTGGACATCCTGAAGCCCCCATGTGGTTCGGAACGACGTCAACCATTAGCCACATGTCTCGAGCATGCAGTGCTGCAGTGAGTGACTTGAGGTCATCTTCTGAGCCAAAGTTCTGGTTCACGTTGTACAAGTTTTTTTGGTAGTAACCGTGATAGCCTTCTTTTATTTGCTCCGTGATGGGGGATATCCAGATCTGGTAGCGACTAAGTCACCAGGCTGTTATACAGGGGTATATTTCACTTTGACTCACGGCTGTGAAGCCCATGTTCTTGATATAGTCGAGCTTGGTCTCAATGCCTTTCCATGTGCCGCCACAGAATTGCTTATCTGCGACATTGCAGGGAGAAGTTGTGCTGCCATCGGTCCGCGCGAATCTGTTTCTAAGTTAGCCGCTAAAGAACACGACCGGGTCTTCGAAAGAGCCCATGAAATGCAAAAGTGAGTATTATGTAGATAGTCATTTAGTCATGAGATATAGTGCAAACGCGGTGGTTCATCGGCCTTATCCGGTTACATCAAAAGGAACCAGCCAGGATATGTAGCCTGTTTGATGTACTTACCGATCTGTGAATACTTGATATACACTCCTCGATCTCCAGTCTGCCGCGCTCATCGCCAGAGCCCCCTGGAGCAATAAGAAAAGGGTATTTATTTTGAGCAACCTCATTGTCGACGGTTGGGTTGTAGAGGATTCTACGATGAGGAAGAAGGGGAGAGAAGGAGAGCGGGAAATGGAAATATAGAGACCAAAGGTGAAAGTATTGTAGAGGAAAATATCCCGGGTCCAATTGACTATAAATCCAGGGTCCACGCCAGCTTCACGACTGCCAATTATACTGACCACGCCACTATCCCCTGCTGTTGCCTATGTTCCACATGATCAAATATTCATTCACCCAGCGCGATACTAATGCCCAAAAGCTTCTCATCCAGGCAAGTGTAGAGACCTGTAATCCCGCCCAGAAACCAAATATTTCCAAGCTTACCTTACGCGTTTGTGCTCGCGAGCGTGACAGGCAGGGTCCCACACCTAATGCATGCCGGCAATAAATTGGGCGCCGGTACAATATTCGCCGATCAATTCACCCGATCAATCAATTTGCGACCGTCGCAGCCTCGTCGGTCCACAGTCACATGGTCGTGATCCTCCCCAGTGAAATAAATCTCCAGTGGATCTCCGAAGAATTGTAAGCATGTTGATCTTTATGCAAAAGGTCTCGTGGAGGCTGTCGACAGACCTTGCTTTGTACAAAGACGTTGGATGGAGCCGCTCAACAGGGACTACCAAGGTCACGGCACTGCCTATGGGAATCGGCACGCTTGTTGAGGACATGTTGGAAGCCCTAGAAATAACCGCATTGAATGTCATCATTGGAGCTTTTTTTTTATCGATTTTCTTGACTCTCTGCATCGTCTACGAGGCTGCAATGCTCCCAATGCAAAGTTCCTTCATCTAACACACAATTAGTCTTAACAGTGTCGATAATGACGACAGTGCAGATCCACAAATCCCTATTTAACTACAATAACCCCAAAAATGCAGATACATAGTACTGGGTACTGGTACTTTGCGAGCCCAACTAAATACGTGCGGGCCAAAAGGAGCCGCGCGCGGTGGATCGACGTCATCGACAGCGATTTGGTTTGCAAGTTGTCCGATCTGCCTAATCTGGCAACGAACCTGGAAGAATATATTAAGCCGAGACATGCAGCCTAGATTTCAGGGTCATTCGCGAGATTCTCTGGGACGGAAGGGTACGCGCGATTTTATGGGTTTGGTTACCTTTGGGGAAGGTGAGCGTCTGTGTATCCGCGTGATGGAGGTGGTGAGATGCTGCAAGGAGAAGGAAGATGAAGGGCTGAGCTCAGCGCCGGCGCCGATATTGGTTTCAACAGGCAGAGGGGGTCGATAGGTTCTTTAAGGGCGTGCGAAGGAAGCATATGAAGAAGTGGGACAATATATGTCTATCACGGCGATGTTGATACCCAAAGACTACACCTCAGTTATGTGCTCCAAATAAATGTGAGAGAACAGAGAGACAGAAATCTCTTTAGCAACATAGAGAAAAATTGTTGGTAACAAATTCTGCCTTCCAAACAACATACTCTAAAGCATCAACCAAGCATGCTGCCTTCCCACCAAGATCCTCAGCCCACAATATAGCTCTTCTCTCCCATCATCCTAATCAGGATGGTAACGCCAGCACCCCAATACCGACGCCGTAATGTCTCACCTTACCAAATCGAACAAAAAGGGTACAACCATAATGCCTGTGTCCGAGCCTGGCCTCAGACCACGAAAGGCAGGCCTAGACTCGTCGACATCTTGGCTTCCACCCACACACCCCATCGTGCAGACTATACTGCATGGCCGTTCTAGGATCTAGCATGCTTACACAACGACGTAAGCCAAGATATTGATGGCTCAATATCAATCGCATGTGAAAGGTTACACCACCGTAGCTGAGTATTCGGAACTCAGCATCACACCATAGGTATGCTAGATATCCAGCTGAGTATCACAGCTACCTTCCAAAGAAAGAAACAGAATCATTTGCATCACGGCAGTTGCAGGAGAATGTGAACAAAATGATGAAATATTATTGCTTACTAAAATCTAAACGCTCAATATTTCATATCTATCTCACACCGCAGAACAAGTTGTGCGGTAAAATCCAAAGGCAAAAACAAAAAAACTGCATAGGTTCCTGCAGAGAAGGAAAAGCTCACTGTAGTCTAATAATTAAACATCGACTCAAATCCCAGAGACATTTATAACCCATGAGGGTTAAACCCGGTCCACCGGGCTACATCGAACACAATGAAGAAGAGCACAATCTTACCTGAAATCGTACATGTAACAAAACGGGTTACATTCGAAGTGAAATAGCATCAAAAGGTCTTATTTATTGGTTTTTGGTATTTTCCCCTCTCAACATGCCTAAACTGAATATCATGACAGCATCGAAGATTTGTAATTCCTAAAACTACTCCCTTCGCGCAACCAAAGACACTAATTTGAACTTGTAAATGTAATTTAATATATAATAGCACTAGTGGTATATGCGATTGATGATATTTTATGTACAGGATTTTGGTTTCAGTAGCGTAAACCAGAAGCAAAATCTCCTAAACATATTTCCATTGATTTGATGGTACTTGTGGGTGGGCCATAGCCATGGATTCGGTAGATGGATGCTATAGAGCTTTTCCGCAGCTCACTTCATAAATTAATTGGTGGAAATCATTCAATCGGTGTTGTTCAAGTGCGTAGTCGTTGCTGACACTCCACACAGAGCGCTGCAACTTGGGTCCGAGAATTCGGAGATTTTAAGTAGCCACAGACTAGGGACACAGATCCGGTGGTTCCAGATGTTCCCAATGTACATTTGAACACTGCCTCCTTGGCCGGACTGCTATTGCTGCCTTGTAATATGGACATCATAGAACGAACCCTGATCCTGAGCAGATCTCACAGCATAGCGAGTAGTCCCATGGCTGCCAATACAGGGACATGAATCGTTGGGGTTGCTGCAGAATTGGTTGATGAAGATGTAGTAGTAGTAGTGGAGCTTGTTTCCGTCGGTTTCGCCAGGAATGCAGCTTTGCTCGAAATACTGCTTGCCATCGCCTCGTCAATCTTCACCGCACACGGATTTGCGTTTGGACTCGAGTCCGGCAGCTCTTTATGCGCTATACACACATTCTCTTCTTCTATATTGACTTCGGTGAATGACCCAAACTGCGCGCAGGTATTTGTCACATTTCCTAGGTCGCCTGGATTTGGACCAACGTAGTCGCGGCGGCGGCCCTCTTGCTGGACATGGAAGAAAACATTTTCGACTAGATTGTCCCCATAGCAGGTATCATCAGCCCATATTGCATCCCACTGAATGTACCACTGTAATGCATATACAGAGACATCTTCAAAATGTGACCGGAGTTCCCATTTGCTGCCTTCTCCAAAAGGCAAGGCTGTAGTGTTGGTTGAATTGACAAAGATAAAGGGTGAACCATCCGGATTCTCAAACATGGACACGTTCTCTGCTGAGAGCCTGATAGACCATTCGTCCACGTAACTACCACTTGGGCTTGGTCTGTCAAAGTTGCCGTACGGCATGATAGCCCAGATTATCGTGAATGGACCAAGAAGCGCTGCTGCACTGAGATTTTGGAAAGCAAAGACGATTGGTATATATTCCGTAAAATTGTACGTTACGTTGGGTCGTGGGAAAACAACGTCGACTTCAAATGCTGGGAGTGTCGTCGATAGCGCCGCTTGTGTTTCCGTCGAGGAAGGTGTTGAAATCGCTGGAAGTGTTGTCGTCGTAGTTTGCGCTACTCCTAACCGGAGCAAACTCATTGCTGCTCCGGCAATCAAAGCAAATCGCGCCATCTTGAACAGATTTCCTCACTCGATATCGTGATGTTGTTGAGGTTGAAGTCATTTTAAGGGGTTCGTGTTGCGTCAATCCTCCGGCTCTTTGGTTGCCGGAGGATTCTACCATCCTTGAAAGAGGAAGCGAATCACCGCGACGTTCAAGCACTCATGAAGACAGGCTTGTGGCCCGTGCAGCAGGACTCCTAGGCTCTAATATAATGACGACAATGCATGTTGAGTAGTAATCTCATATATTCGGCTGAGGAAATAAGTCTCCTCATATTGTTCTTAAGCAATAGAGCATGAGCAATGATCTTTGATGTGCCTAGTAGAGTTGCTCGTAATGTAGAACCAAAGGACGTTGACTACCATAGGTAAGGTATAACACTTCAGAATACATGCGCACTGATTCTTTCTAACCCTCTTTGTGGCATGTGTGTAGTTACTCTATCCGAAGCTATACAGCGTATGGTTTACAAATCGGTATTGTGTCTAAAATTAGTCTATTCTACTTCTACTCATAGACATGAGGCATTGACATAGCGTTTAAAGGGGAAAGCTGTCATTGTAAGTGAACATAATGTGGTAAAGCATTTGAAAATCATTTCTCAGTCATTCTGCCGCAGTCGAGGTATAACTTGAATTAAGTTCTCTCAGAGACAGCGAGGCTATTGTTTATATAGAAGAGCATAATGACCTCTAATTGTTGGGTATCGAGTGGTATCAATCATTTCAGCCTAGCCTGACAGTCTTCCACATACGTAAGCACTCCTGTAAATCCATTGCGAGCGTTCCTTGTTGTGTCATGGTTGTTTCATTAATGAGCGCCAGTAGTAGACTAGCATATGCAAATGTCTCCTGGTCGTCGCGTAGGGCGTCAAAGTCAGACTTGCGCATACCACCATTCTCATAGAACGCTTTCCAGAGTTCCAACATCGTGCAGAGGGTCGACGAGAACTGGCCATCCAGAACCATGCGATGCAACAGCGTGCCTACCACATCTTTGAGTGCCATTGACTCATCAACGTAATCCTTTGCTTTGAGCCAAGCTAGATTGCGCTCTGCAACCAGTTTCGTGCTCCATTTTGGGCTCTGAAGTGCCTCCAGGGTACGCATTTCGCGTCTTTGAGTATCAAGACGCGACTTATCTCGCACTGCACGGGCACATAAATGGTTAGCGCAAAGTGAATTGCATCTTTGGTTGGCTGCAGTGTCATGAAGGTCAAGAAAAAAAAGGGTGGAAAGGCTTACTATCTTGCAATCGCTGCTGCATCTCCTTTTGCATCCTATCCTTGACCGCCAGCTCGCGTTGTGCAGGTGGCATCCTAGATTCTGCTTGGACGGCCAGGCGCTGTTCTGCCATCCGGCGTACGAATAGCTCATGGGTCTCTCCACTAACATCGTGCCGCGTTGCCCACTCTGGTGTCTCTTGCTCTTCGACTACGCCTAGCAACACCAGAACACCACAGGGCAACGAGTTCTTCTGACTGAAATTTAGAACCTCGTCCGGTATTGTGTAATTCCACAAGACTGTCTGACTCGTCGTACCATATGCGGTTGCAGCGCTGGCAAACCAAACACCGTGAGATAGTCCTCTGCGGATACGTAGATGCTCAATGTACAAGCTATGAAGGTTGGTGGTTGTGTTCGAAATCTCAGACTCGTGGCTCAGGGCAGTTATGAGGCCGTCAACTGATATTTGACAAGTAATTTCCGTCATTGCATTGCATTGAGCCTGCTTGCTAGTCGAGTCCATCGATTGCTTTCCAATGCTCTCGTGATCCTTTTTGGTATCCTCCATTGCATCTTCCAGTTCCGGCTTTGGTGCTTCGTGTGAGCTCGACGCTTCACCATTTTCTGCCTTTCCAGACTTTTTGACGAGAGGCGGCGGCAAGCGGACCCAAAATGGCGGCACGGATAAGAAGTCTCTCGTTGTCCACGAGGATGACCAGTTCACGGCTAGCGAGAGGTGGCCGTCCGAATCGTCGAGAGGTGCGATGCTCAATGCCTTGTGGCCTCCAGGCGAGCTCATAAGAGGACATCCCACAGGAGCCCAAAGTCCCGTCGAACGCAGGAGTCTCCACCCGTGCGCGTCTGGAATCGCACCCAAGTCCAGCAAATATGCTACCAACTCTTCGAACGTAACCTCTACCTGGGGCTGGCGAAGCTGGTCGGCGTATACTAGGCGCTGAGTCTTGTTCCCTATCGTGTGAATTTTCCAATTCAAAGTCGTCCAAGATCCACCAGGAATTAGGCTAGGCTGTCGAGACAGCTGCCAGTACTCCGCCTTTTGATTGAAACGATCCCACGGCGTGACGGCGTAACGCGGCAGCTCGACTTCAATTACTCGGTTGACCACATCACTGCGTGTAAGTGCTGTGAGCTTGCTGTGCCTCAGCATGCGCTTGATTTTGGACAGTGCAGTCAGAGTGACAACAGTGTTGAAAATAATTGGCAGTACTCCAAGAACGGCGAGCGGAACGCCGATGTAGGTGATGATATCGGTAGCCGTATGGCCAGAATCAGTCTCTGCCATGGCGAGAAGCAGACAAAATGACAGGGACTTTTTGTTTATTGTTTACTAGTGGAGCAGGAAGAGACAAATTGCCTACGGGAGGCAGAAAAGGTACCTGCAGAAGCAAAATGATGTGCCTGGAGTCTAGTTGGCGAACCCCTTTCAGCCGCAGTGCCGTAGGCGGCTTAGCGTCCCTCGTAGCGTTGTATACGAGCTAGTTCTTGGACTATTTAAATTAAACGATAACTACCCAACATGACGAAGTAGATGTCTTCGCCAAGTTAAATTTGAATTCAAGCAATCATTCTACTCGTTCATTCGATTGTATTGTAATTAAGTCTGTCTCTCAGGCTACCATAGGTAGATACATTGTAGTCACTTCATTCTTCGAACGGTGGCAGCTACCAATAGTATGCAAGGCACCGGAAATCAAGTGCTAGTAGGCTTCCTCCTATAGAGATAAGAGTCAAGGTCATTGAGAGATAAACACCAATAAATAAGTATAGTACCACATGTATTTACTATGAATGCCGATCCATCCTGCTATCTACAATACTAACCGTGCTTGGCAGTGCTAGAACCTAAAGTGGGGTACACTAGTAGGTTAACTTTTCCAGCAATTTCATGTGCTTCCTATCAACTTCACAGCTATCTTCCAACTTGGGCCATGAATGTAAGGCGACCTGCATGCGAACCGTGTAGAGAGGCGAAGGTGGCGTGCAACCACGAACGACCAGCTTGTGGACGATGTAGGCTTCGCAGTCAAGTTGATGCATGTGTCTACCGCGTACGTCCATTCAAGCGCAGGAGGCTGCAACGAGAGCCAATTGGGTGAGTGGATTATGCTTTGAGACTCCTCCACTCGTATTTTGATATCTCTCAGTGACGATGAAATTGGGTTAGCACTACAGAGTGATACTACTCCTGTAAATGATCCAACTCCATCCATCGATACCCAACAACTGCACCGCTATCCCAACCCTGGATTCCTAGGGCCATCCAGCCATTCAACTATATTTGACCAAGTGGATTCAAGTACCACTCCGGTTATGTCTACGAGAAACCAGCATGATATTTCACAAAGGCACACTATTAGTCCTTCTAAAGAGACGCTGGATGATGCTTCTGCTGCTGAAAACTGGATAGATACAACTGTGCTGCGTATGCTAGATCGTGCTACGATCTTGAAGCTGAAGGGCCTTGTTCATACTTGGTTGGGGAGTAGTGTCAATCTACCACTCGCAGGTCCATTCGTTTCTCAATGTGCTCAGGCGGTACATGCCATGGCGGATCGGAGCGCACTCCTCGCATCTAGCCCCATTGACTCTAGTAGTTGGATCTCTGATTACGCTAAAGAGCTATCTAAGAATACAGCGAAACCGCTCATCGTGCACAAGGATACAACATCAGCGGGTTTGCTAGCCCAGATCATTGGTCCGAACACGAGATGGGAAACCTTGGGCATTTTGTTCACTGCAGCGAGCAGAGCTGCACTTGATATTTCCCTCTACCCATCACTCTACACAAGCGAGTCTTCACGACGGAAGCTAATTAAGCGATTGACACGTGTCGGAGACTGTTGCCTAGAGACATGCCTTTCACTCGATTGTATGAATGACTTGCAATTGGTCTTACAGTACGAAAACTTCATTCTAAACTCTCAGGTGATTGGAGACCAGAGTAAGTCCCTGTGGAAATGATTGGCTGACGGATAATGTTCTCTGCGATGCTAATGAAACAATTAGATTATCTAACATGGAGGAAGATGGGTGATCTCGCAAGCTCATTGTTTGCGCTTGGGTATAATGAACTCAGCGCCGAAGACACCTCGGATGTTCCAAGTTTCGTCTTGGAGCTCCGTAAATCTGCGATGTGCCGGATCTATTCAGTAGATAAAAATCTCGCCTTGTTTTTAGGCAGACCTCCGAGACTTACTAGACCATACTGTCATTTACAGCTTCCCGTTCACCTTCCAGGGGTTTGGGAAAGTGATACTCAACCATGTGAAGATTATTACGTCAATATGGGTCGAACTCCAGAATACTATGACGACCTATCTTCGGATTCCATCAATTATACTGCAAATACCCGATGTTCTGCTATTTTTGCCTCGATCAAAGAAGATATATTGCCACTTTTCCGAATTTCAAGCCTACCACATCGAATAGAGCCCGCACTGTATGTTACCCCCAATATCATATCCAGACATCAGAACTAACTGGTGCATAGTGCACTTATTGCAGAAACTGACAGACAATGGGATGCCCTGCCAACTAAATTCAAGTTACAATCCAGCTTAAAAGACTGTCACAGATCCCCATTTGAACGGGATTTTCTCGCTGGTGTTCGATTAGATTATTTGCACACACGTTTTCTACTCCACCTTGTATCGCAAAATCAAATTTCCGAGCCAAGCTACTCAATCCTGGAAATAGCGAGTGAGATGCTTGCTTATGTCGTTGAGCTTATTGTGCTCCGAGACAAACTGGTTAACGCTGGAACATCTTTGATTTGGAAGGCAAGTTAATAATTATCACACCAGTGCTATAAGCTTATCAAGTACTAGGTGGCCCACTATGGCCTGCCTCCGGCAGGAATTGTATCACTTGCATTGCTAAAGCCGGCTCCTACCGGAGAAAACAGAGCCCTTTCGCGGTCTAAAATGCTCCAGAATTTGAGCGTACTCGCCACTGAAATCAGAATAGGCGCAGTAATATCACCCGAAGACCCAGACTATGCGCTGTGTGCGCGAGCAACATCGAGCATCCAAAGTCTGCTTGATAAACTAGTGGTAGGGGAATCGATGCCAATCCTTGGTGCAACCGGCCCAGTGTCTGAACATACCGCAACTACTGATGCCATTACTCAATGGGATGGCTGGATCAATTCTGATACCTGGGACTTTGAGATGGACTTTTGGGAAAATCTCGCAGAGCATCCAGTTTTACAGGATGAAGGCCATTAAACTCCCTTGTAAACAAATCCTCTGCTTCATCCACGACCTCGGCTCTTTGAAACAGTCGGAATGGTGTTTTGCGGCCACATCTTGTAACCTCGACAGAAGAGTCTTTAGTCACTTATTGTGGCGCTGCCAGCATGTTAGCATCGGAGGGAGCCTTACGTTAAAAGAAAAACAATTACAAAATCTTTTCCTCGCAGATTTATGATCGTCTTTCCAATTGAAGTGCATTTTGAAAAGGGAAAAGGGTTTATTTTTACCACATATGCTGCGATTTATTTCCAAACTCACCTTGCGGAACGTCTTCATCAATCAGATTAGTAGTTCTTGAAGATAAATGCTCGGAACTTGTATTTACACCTCATGAGTACTTTAATAGAAGAAAAACATTGTAGTAGGAAAAAATTACCCAAATGATTGCCCTACATTGACAGAACTCATTGGCACAAAATTGGGAGCAGTTGGTGATGCTCCTCTGCAACGGTCCGCCCGGACCGTCCGGACCGGCGACTCATCGCCCCGGAGCAATCGGGGTATTCGGGGTGGCACCGCTGGCAAAGACTGCGAAGAATACCCTGTTTTGAGGGTTTACTACAAAGATAGCTAACCTGATTATCAACATATGTGAAAGAGTTGATTTCCTGATGGCCACTTGTGCCGGTCACACTAAAAACTCGAGTCTTCTATTTTAACTGCTGTCTATATTGTAAGGATATTATACTAAGGCTTTTCTTCTCCATTACTCTGGTAGCTCAAGAAACTCGCACAAGCACGAACAGAACCTTGAACGAGCAATTTGCTAGCAGTCAGTATTGGCTTGATAACAGGCTACACAGCTTGTCAACGACTGAGCACATCGCACTTCTCGGAGCTTTGTGCCTAGGATAGCATTTTGATGATAGCAATCATATCTTCTTCTCCAAGTCCAGTCTCATTCGCTTCTTTATATAAGGACCTGCAGACTTTCAGGAGTGGAGATTGAGCTTGGGACACCTCGGCAGCTGCTTCTATGAGCTGCGTGCTGTTATAACAATCCTTGATAGCTGCCTGGGCCGACCAGTCTTGGTTGAGCATCTTAGCAATTTTTATCTTGGAGTAAGCCGAAGCTAAGGGACCGGCATCGAGAACTTGTCCAAATGCCCCAAGGTCAAGCCCTTGTGCTCGTGCGAGGTTCATTGATTCTGCGAGGCCCGCTGTCATAGTCACTAAGTAGAGATTGACCGCGTACTTCATCTTGAGACCAGACCCAATCGGACCACAGTAAACGGCAGCCGCCGTGATTGGCTTCACAATTGGTGCTATGCGTTCGGAAACATGCTTGTCACCAGCCATCATTCCAACCAGTTTGCCCTGTTCAGCAGGTACTTTGCTACCACTGACAGGCATCTCGATGAAATCCCCGCCAGCTGTACGAACATAATCGGCCAGGTATTGACTAAAAGCAACTGACACAGAGCTGGTATTGACCAGTGTCTTCCCCCGGAGTGCGTTTCTGAAATCGTTATCCAATATGGATTCAATAGCAGGTCCGTCAAACAGCATGGAGAAGATTACATCAGATTGTTGAACAACATGGCTGGGTCGCTCTCCAATGGTAGCACCAGCCTGCTGTAAGGCAGCATACTTAGAGGGAGTTCGATTCCAGACAGCGGTCGGAAATTTACGGCTTAGATTGAGCGCCATCGGCGCACCCATAGTCCCCAAACCCAAGAATCCGACCCTCATTTCGCTTGCTCTTTTTGTAGATTATAGCCACTTGCGAAGTAGTTGTGCTTTGTCGGCTAGTAGAGTATCGCCGTGAATTATCGTATAGGTAACGTAACGTTGGTATGGTAAAGAATGATCGAAATGGGCGCCAGAGATTGTGGTTAGGATCAATATGAAAAGACGATTGCTTTTTGGGCATAAATGAGAGATTGTAGATACAATTATCATATGCGTTGTCCGCCTTTATATGTATGGAGCCTCTGTCTCTCGCCCAGTGGTCGTTTCGGAGTGTTCGGAGCGGCGTAAGCGGCGTAAAGCCTCGTGATCTCACCGTTTCTTGCTGTCGACTCTTCCGACTTTTCCCATTCCTGAGTAGTGTGCGTACAATGGAATGCCATGAGAGACTTTCAAGAGCTCTAAAATTGTATCTTCAAGCTTGAGCTGTAAAGTCAATTGAGTGATGGTCACATGGTCATCCCCACGTTTCGTTGCTACTAGTTCTACACTGTTGTCTTGCGCAGTGGGGTGGTTTTGTGCGCCTCCCAGAGTCGGTGTTATCTCGAAGGATAGATATTCGAGTGGAGCTTGTACCGGATGCTGTACTATGATGTAGGGTACCGTGTATGAGATTGCATTGGTACGGTGGGTCTTTGCGATGTGAGAGTAGTGATAAGGACGAGGCTTGGAAATTATTACTCCACTGAAGCATCATTGAACTTGTCCCATGGTGCCTGCTGATCTGCATTTTTCTGATTCTTGATCCCGCAAAGACTGTGCATAACGTTTCATGCCTGCGGTTCACAATCCAGATAGGCGGTCCGGTCGGACCGTTGTGCCCCAAAGGTAGAATCTATATAACCTTCGTGTAGCGAATATTGACCCAACCCCGACTTACCTACCGTTTCTTCTTCAAAGTGAGCTGTACAATCTATTCATTTCGAATTATGGATTCCTCACAAGAGCCTGATGCTGTGCAAGTCACCACCACATCAGATGGTATCACCACAATCACCATAAATCGTGATCACCGGCGTAATGCTGTTGATGGACCGACAGGGCAGAAACTTTACAATGCATTCATCACATTTGAAAATGATCCGACGCAGAAGGTCTGTGTATTCTATGGCGCAAATGGTAACTTTTGCGCGGGGTTCGATCTTCATGAGGTCTCGAAATGGCAGGGTCACCCATCCGATGGCTATTCTGGCCCCATCGTCGATCAAGATCACCGCGTGATCGGACGCAACATAGGCCCTATTGGGCCCTCAAGACTCGATATCAAGAAACCTGTCATCGCCGCAGTCGCTGGCTATGCGGTTGCTGGAGGGCTCGAATTAAGTTTGTTGGGAGACATACGAGTAGTAGAGGAGGACGCGACCTTTGGTATTTTCTGCCGCCGATGGGGAGTGCCACTTATTGATGGAGGCAGTGTCAGACTTCAGGCCATTGTTGGATTGGGCAGAGCATTGGATATGATCCTGACAGGACGGGGTGTGGGTGCGAGAGAAGCTCTGGCCATGGGATTGGCTAATAGGATTGTTCCAAGGGGGAAGTCTCTTGAAGAGGCCACCAAAATTGCGGAGTCCCTACTTCAATTTCCACAAGAATGCATGAACGTGGATCGAGCGAATTGTTACTATAGCGCTTATAACGCAACGTCATTCGAAGACGCTCTTCGAAATGAATTTGATACAGGTTGCAAGATTGTCACACGGGAAAGTGTTAAAGGTGCAACAAGGTTCAGTAAAGGTGCAGGAAGACATGGCAGCTTCGTCCTCTGAGACTTCATTTTTATATTGAATACCTAGGCCAAATCAATTTACTTTGTGCACAGAGTAAATGAATGGATCGAAATGATTATTTATGTTTGTAAAGGGATTTCCTTTGTTTCTGTATCGTCTCAAGTCGTAATGATATCCAGCCATGAGGTTTCTGAACGCTTCACAGAGACCCCTAGACAATCAAATGTAAAAACCGTCAAATTCTAAAAGATATAATATCAAAGTGTTTCGCAATTAACACAAACCAACTTTTCTCCGCTTTTCTGGTACCGTCGATATGTAATGTTGGGTGGCTTGGTCGGCAACTTAAGCAGTCAATTGAAAAAGGTAATTTGGTACTGTGGTTCCTCTCCTCCCACCGCAAAAAGTCGGGTAATGTTAAAGTTCTTGAAGCCCTCAAAGTTCCCTATGATAGTGCTATACTCACTTCATATATAGATATATATGATGTAGACAGTAACAAAACGGGTGTGCTTTAGTTGCAGAGATTAACCTGAAGGTACCTTAAAGTGGAGAAAGTCGAGGCTTATTTGCCATGCTCTCTGTGGTTCTGTAGGCACTTATGGAAACACATCAGCAAGCGGAAGTGTTGGTGACCCATGTCAGGCGGTCGAAGGGATGCAATTGATTTCGGTGCGGAGTAACCGGAGCATTGCCGGTTCTTGGCGCAAGCAGATGTCATTCCCGTTTGGCTGCGGCTGAGCCTAGTTGTTTCTATTACCCACTCTAACATACCTGGTGATCTGCCCATACTACTCTCAAGAGACTGGAGATTATAGGGAGCGATATTCTACAATGACGGAGCAATTGGATAGCGCATCGGATTATGTACCAATCCACCGCATTGCCCTAGCATGCAGGTCGTGCAGGTACGCCCAAGTTCCAAAAATATGAGATGAATCGAAAATGGTGACATTTACTTACTATTTCTTGTGCTAGGCGGAAGAAGGCTCGATGCACAGGAGACCAACCCGCATGTGGAAATTGCCGCCGGCTTAGGATCGGTCAGTCATCCTACATTCTTAGATACCAGCTCTCACACCATACAGAATGCATTTATTCCACTGATACCACTAAGAGCGAAACATCAAGCACCACAGCTCAACAGAATTCCACCGAATCTCCATCCCCTGGAGACTTAGTAAGACCCCATGAAGCATATCCTCTGCTGGCCTGAAGATTAATTTTTAGGCGTCGATACTGACTAGGTTGTTTTCCATTGAAGAGACCCTCCAAGCATTCGGCTCACACATACAAAGGTACATAGCACACATGTTTTAGGTTATCAATAATGACTAAATTGTTTAATATCGTAGCATTCGCTCGGATTTGGACCTTCTTGTGGGCCATCGACCCCCAAAAAGGCCTATGGAAGAAGAGACTCAGCACCAATCGAGAAAGAAACAGGTAATAGATCACGACGATACTACACCAAACATACAAGATCTAAGCAAGGAACATACTTTACCAGCAACTGAAGGATCATTTTTGCCAAGAGAAGTCACTCTCGCTATTATCGACGCCTATTTTACCTACTGCCATAACCAGCCATATTGTTTCTTTCATGAAGCCAGCTTTCGGCTGCAGTTCTCCCAGGGAAATATTCCAAAACACCTCCTTTCAGCGGTTTTAGCCACTGCGATCCGGTTTTCTGCACATCCGTACTTTACTAACCGTGTCAACGATGTCGCTAATGAATATGCAAATCACTCGTGGAAACTAGTAGTGGCCAATTGTTTCGCCACAAGCCAACCTCCCAATGTCAGCTTGGTACAGACTCTCTGCCTCCTTGGTTTGTTTGATTTCACTGGTAATCTCCCTCGACTCCATAATCGAGATCCAATTCTGAATTTTACAGCAGGAAAGTCGCGACATGCTGCAGCATGGGTGAAGTCTGGGTTAGCTGTCAGAATGGCCCAGGAACTCGGCCTTATGCAAGATGCTGCTCCTGAAGTTTCCATCTATGTTCAAGAAGAGCGGCGAAGAGTGTTCTGGTCCGTCTACTTACTGGATCGCTTAATATCGTGCGGCCGAGGAAGACCACTTGCTGTACTTGATGCATCATGTCCTCTGCAACTGCCCTCCACCGACCAAGCATGGAGAGACGGGTCTGTGGAAATAGCGCCTACCTTGGACACACTCATAAATCGCCAATCGGAGACATGCAATGCATTGAGCCCCTTTGCTCACGTAGTGGCAGCGGCCTCTCTGCTAGGGAGAAGTATCCAGTACAGTTTGCAGCAATGCAACTTGCATGGCCGATGTCCTCCATGGGATCCAAGATCAGACTTTGCGGCCCTTGAATCAGACCTACTTCACCTTGAGTTCATAAATGGAGTTCAAGTCCCAGTAGAAGAGCTCCTAGGTTCATACGTCACTGCAGAAAACGGTATAGACCAGCCAGAGGTTTCACCTGTGATAATCTCCCGGATCATTTTTCATTTAAGCTACTGCTTGCTCAATCATCCCTTCTTGTTAAGGCAACGTCTCTCGTCCAGCAAGGTGACGCCTCCATCGAGCTTTCTAGCCCGTGCATTTGATACAGCATGGCGACACGCATGTCATATGATTGAGCTAGTTCGTTCGGCCCGCAAGCATGGATACGTGCTCACCGCGTCCTCTAGTGGCTATTGTATCATGGTTGCGGGCTCAATCATTGCATTGAATAAGCACTCCGAGGATTCCTGTATTAGTGCCCAGGCCGAGTCACTTCTTCAAGATGTAATAGTGGCTCTGGACTCTCTCGGGAGATACTGGTATAACGTCTCTAACATGGTGAGTAATTTAGTATTTCCTTCTTTTCATGAGTTCAAGTGCTGGAGACATGACGCAATTACTTATGCAAAATTTTCGTTGACTGACCAATAAGGTCCCTGCTCTTCAACTAGTCATGGAGCGTTCAGCAGAACTCTATGAGCTATCGAGCCCGAAAGCGCAAGTTGTTGAGCTCACGTCCCCTGACTCGGATTTAATGTGGTCAGTGGTTGATTATGGCAGTATATCGAACAGTTCTATCGCAGAGTGTGGACAAAACAATGTTTCAACCCCTGACTTGTGGTTTGAGTCTTTCTACAATCTTTTTGGGGCTCAACATAGCGGGAATGAACCGGAGTATCTGGACCTTACGATGGATCCCTTTAGTATAGTACCTCTGTGAAAAGGTAGTATACATAAGAAGTGAAAGTGGCCCTAGCTTCTAGTCAGATAGTAGCAAATTTTTCGTGTTGTGGAGAAAACGGTAGATATGTCTCAAGGTTTTTCAACGTCTTTGTTGGTTGGATGTCTCAGGATTAAGACCACAATATCAAGAGGACAAGCCTTTGTTGCCATTTACACTCTAAATTATAGGTAGATTTCCAGTATTATCGGGGCGTTTGGTGTATCCAAGGGCTTCATCGTCTCTCAAATTTTTTGCGACAAAGAGCAAGTCTATACAACCCACGTTGATCATCAGTTACCGGGTGTACTCCCTGTGATTGGAATGTTACAACGCGTGATCAATCTAAACAGCACAAAAATCGTTATATTGTATATTATACCAACGTACAGTCATCTTTGCAACGGAGTTCACAAGCTACTTCTGAATTGAGTGTCACCCAAGAGTGACTCGACAAGTATCACGACAACATTGTAGTGCTGACTACTCCCCTTCTTCTTCGCCCATTACACACTGAATGCCATTGAAATTAGCTTATTTGATGAAATGAATAATCTGTATTCGACAAGGAGAGTGTACGTTTGATCATAGAGTGCATGCGGCTACTTATATACGCTTACGAAGTATGGAACGGCCTTGCTTTTCAAAAGCACGCAATGAATATGTTGAAAGAATGACCCATTTCTTTCCCTTTCCGCAAGTTCTCCATTTGGTACCCACAGGCGCCACACCCATTGTTAGATTAGTATGAAGCTATCACGTAATGCTTCTTTTACCATACATCAGCTACTGTCACAGGTTGTCATGTTAACGTTAAGCGAGGCGGGTAGCTAAGTCTTTATCTTCCCGCCATCGTAGTAGAATATTGAAAATCAAACGCTTTCCACTATCTAATCATCCAACTTGCGAGACGTTTTCCACTTGCGGTGGCACTCTAATCGACTATCAGCGTTTGTATAGTTAAGCAAGCCAGGTAACTATATTTTACTATACTAGCTTGATTTATCAAACGAGAGCATACAACATTTCAAAATTTTAGTTCGTTAAATCTCATCAGCGTCATAATACCCTCAGGAGACCTCAAACAAAGTGCAATCGACTAACCTCAATCAGACCTACGCATAAGGGCCCCGCACCTTATTAAAAACTTTCCAGAATTACACTACCTCTTTCTCGGCATAATAAAGCGAGACTTCACATTAAACAACCAGAGTCGGGCTCAAGTACTCCTGAGCAAGGCCTGGCGGGTCCAAAATATAGACGAAGAGTAGTGCTATACAGTCCTATAGCGCCTAAACTACCAGCTTCTATCACTAGCGCTCGTACTATAAACCTAGAATTCGTAAGGTCCAACTTAAACAAATCAGAAAAACTACAGAATGCGATTTTATTTCTAATCAAATATCGGCTCAGTGCTCACGGCATTCTCTTACCACCACTCAGTCCATCAAAAATATCCTAGTGCATTCCACTTAAGTAAGATTTTCTAGTTATTCACCATAAATTTAGTCTATATAGATCTAACCCTATATTTTAGCCCAGCTAAGGAGCCTACTTAGCGACTCCTACTCAAAGAGCCATCACTACTTCCTCCAGACATACTTAAAAGTATCATAGAACTAGATAACTAGACTGCCAACACTACAAAGCCTCCTACAAACACAAATTCCCTCTATATTTACACCTTCGAAATTCGTACCTCATTCTTCCTCAGAGTCTTAAATACTATAGTTAAAGAAGGCTACGAGACTAATAATCGTATTCACGCGTAGTTCGCGAGACTCGGAAATAACTAAGAGGAGGATTCGATTCTATACTTAAGGTATTATGGGCAAAGTATCGACCATTCCTAGCAGAGATTTCTAGTAGATATATATAGTTCAGTCAAAACCTCCCTTAGAAGATTCTTAAAAGCACTCAGCCAGACTACGCAGGGCCTCGAGATCCTCCAAATCGTTCAGATCCAGACTATTTCACGAGCCTTTACCTATCCATCTAAGGATTCAGCGAACTTAAGCGAGCAAATCCTAATCTCCCCCTTCAGTAATGGTGTGCTAGATACCCAAGCCAGTAGGAAGGATATCATTACTCTATATCAGGAAGATCGCGACAATTTTAACAGCCTCAAAACCCAGACTCTACCGCGTCTATTAAGTGAAACTAGACTAAGTACACAAGACTAATTGAAAGATATCGAAGAGTACGCGAAAGCTGTTCATAGATATGTCGTAAAGAAACCCAGCACAATGGGCGCATCAGGAAACTTTATAGACGGGACTAAGAGGATGATTTTCTATTAGGCTACACTGTCACGTATATTTAATAGTTCCGCTGTTATATAGTTAGTATTAGATTAGATTTAGGCGATAAACACGAATGTAATAAAGATACTTTTTAGAATGCTAGTAGCAGGTCTACGGACGCTGTATCCCAAATCTACAACTCCTTTACTAGCTAGGAAGGGCCTACCACTATTAAGTTAGTTAATTCTTAAGTAACTAAACAGCTTACAAGTAAGGGGCATCTTCTCTTCGTAGATTTATTTCTATAGTTCTATACGGAAGATAAAGACTAGGCGACTACATCACGTTTTTTAAGGCAATATACGTATTATCTCGTCCAAACATAGGAATTTTCATCTTATCAGTGCTAGCGACTAATAGCAAACCTACGCCGCGACTCAATACTTCCAAGACTTCACTATCGTAGGGTTTCAAGCATAGAAGAAGGTGTGCCGAAAACAGTAGTTGCCCCTTGCCATAGTCAGCCTACGTTATTCTATTTTGATAGTCGTAATTCTAACACCCATAACTCCAAGACAGCTCATGTTCACATACCTTCTCTCCATCGTAGCTACTTCAGCCATTCGGCGACACTAAAAGAGAAAGCCACGCGGGTGTTTATATCCACATCTGCCATTATTTAGAGTGCTATATCAGCAGCATTGGAGATCACTCAAGATCTAACCGTCAGGAGTCGAGAGGAATTCACGAAGGCCATCATCACTAAGGTCAAGGCTGTCACTAGGCCCGATACGGCTTTTAGCAAGGCTTTCGAGGAATCCGAGAAAGAACACAAAGATTATCAGCAGGCTTTCAACAAACGGGCACTAAAGTGGAGGTAAACTCCAAAGCCTAAGATACCTAAAGCCTAAGATACCTAAAGCCGTGCTACCAAAGAAATCTATTCGGCGGGAAAGAGGTCCCGATATAGGTAAAGCACAGACAAGAACGAAGAGGGTGCTAGCAGCTAGAAAAGTCAAGTTTTCTAAAAGTGAAGGTTTCGAACGAACCCAAGAATTCTACCATATATCTTGGGGAGAGGACAATGATGATGACTCTTGGAAGATTGGCCCAATTCATGTCACAAAGGATGTGCTTCCCTCTGGTATCTGTTCTGTACAGATTCCTGACTTGGAGCACCTTCGTGGAGTGATAGCGCTGGTCGAACTAGGCGACATTAAAGACGTTACTGAGGACAAGGGAGGACTCGAGATTGATGAAGAATTTGACATGGATGAAGACGATAGCCATGATAAAAATAATAGTGGCGCGGGAAGCGCTTCGGCTGGTAAGAACAATGATGGAGCAAAGGGGAAGCGCGACGACAGCGATGACCACGAGAAATACGACAATGATGCACCAGGAAGTTTGGATAAGAAACCTCGCAGGAACAGTCGTAAAAGATATCGCCTACGACAAAAATAGTGGTGGGCTGGGCCGGGTGCATCGCTTCATGTACGCCAATGAAGTGACGTATTCATCGCTGTCCAACTAGAATAGATGGACTAATCTAATAATCTCAATCAATGAGCTTCAGGTCATGCTTTAGATGCATACCTAATATATTTGGTGGCTGTTCAGAAACCAAGCAGATGGAAAGATGGCCTAATACATATTTATTTTCCAACTCTACCAATGGCCTTTGTAAGCACGTTAACGTTAGTAACTGGATGGACTCTTGGCTTTGATTATTTAACATCCATCTACTCGGCCGAAAACTTTGCTAAGCGGTAGGCGTAAGAAACGAGCTCTGTAGCATGATCGTTCAGAACCTGAGAGTGATAGGGCAAAATCAGGTATTAATAGCCCAATCTTTGGCGGAGGAGACAACCACTCAGAATGGATGCACAGACATGAAGATATCCACTGCACTAAGCAATATCGTTAGCGTACCTCATGATTAAATTCAATTTTTCCTATATATTTTCAAAATTTTTACTAAACCTCAACAACACAACGGGCTTGTGGTTTAGTGGTATAATTTTCCCTTAGCATGGGAAAGGTCCTGGGTTCGATTCCCAGCAAGTCCACCATCTTTTTTGCCCGATGTAGGGCCATTCACGGATTTTTTTTCTGCATGGGTTTGGTTATGTGCCGGTCGCTAGACGTGGTGGGGTCGTAATGTTTTTTTCGGTGGGGCTGACCCGAACGAGCACCAGCTTTTAGCGACGTGCATGTCAACTGCAAGTGTGACATGTGATTTTATGTCCAAAAAAAGTTTAGTTTATAATTTGCCCAAAAGAAACGGCGGTAGTAGAACCTTCGCTCTTCGTATTTTTGAGGCATGTTTTCACGCCTTGCAAAATAGATACGATATGCCACCATGTGAAGCGCAACCCATGACGCCTCGTTCCAGAAACTTTAAACCAACATGAACAGAAAATCAGCATTTTACTTTGAGTAAGCATAAGACTAGTTTTAACATTCCAAAAAGAGACAACATCAGCAATTAGCTCTAATGCCAGATCCCTTGTGTTTCAGCCGTTGGCTTGCCCCAATGCCGCAATATACGTATTGGCTTAAACGGTTCCGCTTCCAGTGGCACAGTTCTTCTTGGATAAATGTCACTGACACCAAACTGGACTCCCGTGCGAGACGAATAGCAGGAAGGAGCCTTGTGTGCTCGGTATACTCGGGGTTTCCATATCCCTGACGCGTTTCCCTTGGTACAAGTGATGTCATGGACTACCACATAGGTAGCCTAACGAACGAATCCCCAATTAAGCGTAGATCAAACAGATGGCAGTACTGTTAATAAGTGGCACAGCTCAGGAGGGCTGAAGCATGGCTGATAAATATGATTCCATTCAGCTCCGATGCACACTCCGTGGCGCGGCCCAGCACAGTTCACATCACAGCTTTCAAATCCTCAGCTCGCATCCCTCCTTCAAGCGAGCAAGAATTCGCGAAAGTTTAGCCTTCCATCAAAACGTTCCAGCTCAGTTCTCTCAACCAGACATTTCGGCTTCGCGTTTGAAGCCAACAACAAACCCCAGACTCGCACCTCCACGTTACACTCACTCACCCATGGTTACACCGTCGTCAGAATAAGCAACCCACCCTCCACCTAGCTCCACACATTAGCTCTCACCACATCAGAAGCTAGAACAAGGACGTGGGCCGGGCCTGTCAACCGGTCACAGCTGTGGCCGCTTACACTGCGACACGGCCTCCTCAGAGACTTGACCCCAGTGGTCTTAGTCTCTTCTCAGTCCAGGTCTGTGGGGCGTAAGCTATGGTACGCAGATACAATACGCCCGTAGTCATAACTTGTAAGCACTATTTTTTTCTCGGCGACGTGTCGCCTTGTCTTAGGCGTACTGCAAGGGTCGGTGGCGAGCATAAATGACGGAAATTCATGGTGCGTTGCTCGGTGAATTGAAGGTGTATAGGAGTGTGGTAGATGGGGGGAGGGGGGGGGGGGGGGGGA